>PVJH01004079.1:0-30000 GCA_004026705.1 Nesogale talazaci | reverse complement strand
ACTCTGCACCTCATAACACTTCAATTTTTACAATGGATCATATCTATTTGTTTTTCTGTTTTAATCGTCATCTTGTGCCTTTTTGTGTCTATATATATATATATATACATGTGCACATATATGTAGACCTGTATGTAGGTAGGATCATGACTATCAAGCCAGTGGAGTTACAAACAAAATGTTATTTTTAATAAGATAACCAAGTCTATTACCAAAACCCAACGAGGAAAATAATTTCAGGGACTTATCTGAGTTTTCCTAAGAACTCAGTTTCCCAGGTCACTATGGAAATAAGTTCTGCTTGATAGGTTTCTTTAGTTTCTATTAAGTGATGTAATATTAACTCTCAGCAAAACACAAAAATTAAGGATATATATTATATAACAACCATTAAAATAAGTACTATGGAAAAGTACAAATAAAACTAACAAAGAGATTGACAGTCAAAATATCCTAAATGTAGTTAAAGGTTCTACTATAATTTCACCAGTTACTAACTTTTAAACTACCACTTTTGTTAATTTTGTTCCAGCGAAAATAGTGGAATAGCCGAAGTGCTCTGTTGAAGAAAGTAAGATACTTTCCCTTTATTTTAGTATATAGCGTGGTGGTTGACGTATCACAGAGGATGACTGAACAGTGAGTGTTCAACAATGAATATGTGGCTGGAGTAAATCTTAACAACAAAATACATAATATTCCTTTTAAAGTTATTTGCTTTCCTGAATAATGATTCCATAGCTCCCAAACTGATCGTCAATATATAAGATTATTGTGTATTTCCTCTTGTTATTTGTCATGACTAAGGGGTGGTGGTGGAGGTGATTAGTGAAGCCCATAGATCACCACAAGCCAAACTCAGCAAGCATTCCGGACACGGTCACTGCTCCTCAGTCAGCAGCCGACTCGCAGCCACGCAGCGCCGTGGCCGCTGCCTCCACGTGACGGGCAGCTCGCTGCCTGCTGTGCATCACAGTCTCCCAGTCTTCACACTGTTCCTCTCCAGTCTCCTGGCTTTCTTGCGTTGGTCTCTGTTGTCGCCTCAGCTTCCTCCACTTTAGAAAGATCTAGAACACCCTGCACTCGGGGCTCTTCTAATGGTCCTGGCACTTTCCCTGTTCTTGTTACTTTTAAAGCAGGTGAAACAGGGAGACAATCCATAAACGAAATGAAACCTGCAGAATGAGGTAGAGGAAAAGAAAAGAACCTACGCTCATTGAAAATTTGCGGACACCACAAAGAGTTTCGGAGTTCTGTAGGTTAATTTGGGACAGCCCAATGACCAAGTGGTGACAAACATACTGTCGGGAGCACAATAAAATGAGAGGAGATGATCTTTACCTAGAAGCTCCTATTGAAGATAAGTTGCTTTTATTATGTGCCATATAGAAGATATGTTGCCTTTATCATGGAGACCAATGTATAACAGAAGAAAGCATTACCCAAGACTATGCCATTTACCTGAGAGTTTTTATGATTGAGCCCATTTTTTGGTAGTCACTGTGTGAACTCATCTCAGAGGGTCTTTTTCACTGACCTTCCACTTAAGCAAGAGCACGATGTTCTTGTCCTGGTTTCTGCTCTAGGGAGAACATGGATGTATCTTTCTATTCTCGTTAAGTCACAGCCTCATGGGCACTAACCCACCCAAGGGGAGGGCATTGTTCTGATCTCCACAGGAGAGGGCAAGAGCGACCAGCCTTCGACTCAGTCCACCAAGATGTGAAGCAGGGAACCAATAGAGAGGTCTGACCCAATAGATCGAGTCGGTCCCAATTCTAGCTACGTGGATACCCCCTCTCCCCCTACCCCGGAAGAATTCACGCCAGAGGACAGTACTGAAGCTGCAGCGAAGGGAGAGGGCAGAGCTGATCAAAGCACACAGGAGCTAATAAAGCGGGAAGGAGAGAGTGGAACATAACTTGACCACCAAGTCCCGAGGACGATATTCCTGCTCAGAGCAACCAATGCACAGAGAGGACCACAGGGCCAGCCCCTCCATGAGATAAGACGTCCCTCACTGACCCATAGTGCTTTGAGGACAACCCTGGAGGCACAGTGCGGGAACTGTGCCCAATCCGACCCCAGCACACCAGATGGAAACGTTAAGGGTATGCAACGGAGTAGCGAGGGGAGCAAAGCAATGACATCCCTGGGAAGACCAAAAATACACTTTGAAGCCAGGGTGGACACTCCATCAGACTCAACCAGAAAACACTCCTAAAGGTCAACAAACAGACCTGGAACGATTTATAGCCTTTTCTTTTGTTGCTTTCTTTTGCTCTCTTTTGTTTTTATGCTTTTTACTGTCTCTGCATGTCTTTCAGCTTCTCATTTCCTCCCTCCCTCCTCCCCCACTCACTCATAATAATTTGATGAATTATTTATAAATTATCACAATAATTTATAATTTTTTTCATGGATTACACTGACCTATGACCCCTTTCACCCATTATTTTTCTGTTGTCTGTCCCCCAGGGAGAGAGTTGTATGTAGAACATAGTGATCGGTTTCCCCTTTTTCTCTCCCTCCCTCCCCCATCTTCCCCTTACTCTTCTGATATTGCTACTGTCATTATTGGTCCTGAGAGGTTTATCTGACCTGGATTCCCTGTGCTTCCAGCTCTTATTTGTACCAGTGTACATGCTCTGGTCTAGGTAGAATTGGGGTAATAAGAGAGTGTGTGTGTGTGTGTGTGTGTGTGCAGGAAGCTTTAAAGAACTAGAGGAGGGTTGCATGTCTCAGTCGTACTATACTGCACCCTGACTGGCTCATCTTTTCCCTGTGACCTTTTTGTAAAGGGATGTCCAATGTTCTATAGATGGTATTTGGGTCTCCACCCTGAACCACACCCCTCATTCACAATGATAGGATTTTTTCCTCTGGACTGTTGTTACCTGCGCCCTGATCCCATTGACACCACACAGGCTGATGGACTTCTTCCATGTGTTTTTTTTTGCTTTTCAGCTAGAAGGCCACTTATTTATCTTCAAGCCTTTAATACCCTGATGCTATATCTTTTGATAGCCTGGCACCATCAGCCTTCTTCACTATATTCACTTAAGTACCCATTTTGTCTTCAACGATTGTGTCTGGAAGGTGAGCATCATGGAGTGCCAGGTTATTAGGACAAAGTGAGAGAGTCCTTGAGTAGAGGCCCAATATCTGGCTGATACCTTAATAGATAGCATATAATTATATCTACATAGTTCTATTTCCCTATCATTATATATAAATATACTTACATATGTACATGTCTGTATTTAGACCTTTATAAATGCCCTTTGCCTCCTAGCTCTTTCCTCTCTTTCCTTTTTGTCTTTAGTCTTTCTTATTCATTTTCCAGCTTTCACATACAGATGATATAATTAAAGATGTTTCAACTTAGGTCAGGCACATTCTAGTCCCCAAGGTGACATATTTGTTATCCAACAAGAGATCTTTAAAGGCAGATTTTCCTATTGCTCTGTGCTGTTTGGTTTCTTGATTGCTGCTTCCATGGGTGTTAGTTGTGGATCCATGTAAAATAAAAACCTTGAAAATTTCATTTCCCTCTATTATCATTGTATGAGACACAGGTAGAGAAAATAAACATAGCAACCCTACTTCTTTTGCAAGCTTTGTTTTATTGCTGTAAATATGCATCATTACCAGAAAAAAAATCAAAGGAACAGTTTTATATAAGATTGACGTATACCACCCACCCACCCACCCAAGGGAATGATCATTAGGAAGGCGAGGAAAGGGAGACAGCAGGCAGTGTCAGATATAAAAATAATAATAATTTATAATTTATTCTGGGGTCCATAAAGGTGGGTTGAGTAGGGAGGGAAAAAAAGGAGTTGATACCAAGAGCTTAAGTAGAAAAAAAGTGTTTTGAAAATGATGGCAACAACATATGTACAAATGTGCTTGATACAATTGATGTTTGGATTGTTTTGCGTTGTGGGAGTTCTCAGTCCTTTTCTTTTAAAAAAAATTTATTTTTATTTTTATTTATTTATTTTTTTAGGCATCACTGCCCTGGTGGTGGGAGTAGGAGGCCCAGCCTTTGCTCCATGGAGCCGGAATTGAACCTCCATCCCAGTGGGCCGCAGTCCTGCGCACAACCACTACGCCACCGGGGCTCAGCCAGTTCTCAGTAAAATGATTTATGAAAATAAACATTTTAAAAAGGTTTTAAAGCCTAATGAATTTTTTTCTAACTGGATAAAATTTAGGTAAATTTAAAGTGGTTTGATGCATCAAAGTTGATTTTAATTTATTTCCCCCAAAGTCAAACTACTTTTCAAATTTGAGCACTTTTATGAAACTATGAGGACAATAATCTAATCACTAAACAGAACATATAACAATTTGAAATTTCCAAAGATTCTTCCTTTGTACCCTTTTCTGTAATTCAGAAGTACATCAAGCAATAATATAAATTAGCAATTTAGATTGTATTGAGGAGGAAAAATAAAACTTTCAAACAAAAAACAGAATTTAGGATGAGCCCTGGTGGTGTAGTTGTTGAGTGTGGGACTGGGGCCCACTGGCTTCGCAGTTCAAATCCAGCAGCAGCTCTCTAGGAGCAAGGCTGGGCCTCCTACTCCCACCAGAAGGCAGTGATGTCTTAAAAAAAGAATTTAAAGACATCAGGAATAAAAACATGGCATCAGAGTCAGCATCATATTTTTGAAATAAGCAGCTAGTCTATAAACCCTTCAGGTATCTCTATCTCTTCTTTTGTTATTATTCTTGGATGGTCAAAGTTAAATTAATATAAAATTATTTAAAGCAATAGCAGAAGCTTTTAAAAAAAAGAGTGTCTATATGAGGGGTCACCCCCACCAAAACTGGAAAAAACTACTCTGGGCAGAGCTTTCATAGTACACATTTTTCTTGTTAAGTGAGCCTTGAGCAACTCATTCAGAGTTAGTGCACCCTGTGGCATTGCCTGGGAAGGTTGTCTCCGGTTACAGTGAATTTTTTTTCATAAGAGCAGTTTTAAAAAGAAATTTAAAGAACAGCTTGCAGCTGTGAAAATTTTTTCCTGTTCAGGAAAAATACCACAGAAACTGTTGTGTTGTTGAGCACAGCTTACAAGGGCTGTGCTATGGTGAAAAAAATCTCAGGTGGTTTTATATACATCAGATTTTTTTGGGGGAGGGGTGGCATCACAGCCCTCTGGTGGTCATGGGAGCTATCCAGCGCTGCTCCTGAGAGCCGCCCCTGTATTTGAACTGCCAAGCCCGTGGGTCACAGTCCTGCACTCAACCACTTACGCCACCAGGGCTCAGGGGTTTTATATATATTCACAAGTGTTTTTTCTCATTTCAAAAAAGGTGAAATGTTGGTTGATAATAAATCTTGTTCTGAGAGTCAACAGATGAGAAATGTCAATTTGGAGTTTGTTCTACCAGTTCAGGCTGTTAATTAAGCTTTCTATTTAGAGGTTCTGAAAAAATTATTTAATAGTGTACAACAAAAGGGGCCTACTTTGTGGCAGACAGGGGACCAATTTTGCCACTCTGATAATGCACTTGCTCCCACAGACATCTCAGTGTGCCAATTTTTGGCAAACACAGCATACCTCTCTTGCTCCACACCCCTCACTGGAAGGCAACTTCTTTTTGCTTTCCCGAATGCAGAGGGACATGAAAGGCCAGCAATTTGAGGATGCAGAAGAGCTGGAGAAAAGAACAAGGGAGTTTCTGTCAGTCATTCAAGCAGATGAGTTTGAAAAATGTTTCCAAGAATGGAATACTAGTAGGTGTACAATTTATTAAGTGTAGTGGGGAGTACTTTGAAAGTGATAGGTTTTTTTTAATGTAAATATACAGGTCTGAAAAACATCCATTTTTTGGTACTCCTTATATGCTAAGATGAGATGTCAGAGAAGAGTATATAAATACTTGTTTCTAAAGTGTCATGGCAGCATAATAATAAAAAAACTTGTTGGCTACAGAGCAATTGGACAGCAACTACTCTTGAACATTCGTAAAGATGCAGCGTAGCCATGAAGATTACTGGCAGAATATGCTAGTCAATCAGAAGCACTTTCAGACAGACTGAAGTTTTAAGAAATCCATTATTAGAAAAACCTGATTAGTGATCAGGCAGAGAAGTCATATTGCAATTACTGAAAGTAAATGACTTGATATCCTAACTCACTGCATTGTTTGAACCTGGAATCTTTTATCTGAGAGAGCTATACTATCTTGCTCAGTGTTCTGTTTCTCCAATGAATGGCTGTCTAATTTTCTTTGATTCGGATTATGGGAGCACTCTGTAATCCTGAATCACTCAGGAGCTTGATTTTATAGACTTGGTATCACTAGTACCAACATTGAACATAACTTTTTATACTTTTGTCCTACACATGATAGGAATGTAATAAATGTTTTCTGAATGGAAATGGCCACAGTCTCATAGATAATAGCAACAATTGGTTTATTGTTTATTTATCATTGTTTGGATAACTAGACACCAGTGTGGGTGATCCATAAAGGGTATGTCATGGAATAACATGACATTAGGTTAGGACTGTTTTGAACTTAAATTCTGAGCATCAAGTTTGCAGACAACCATGAAATTTACAAAGGGAGCCCCAAATCCACTTAGAGTCTCCATGTAGATTTAATGTTCCATTGCATTCTTTCTGATCATTGACCAGCAATGTAAAAAGCTTTGCCCTCAGGTGAAGTGTGTTTAAATGTGGATTACTATGCCTCTCCTGGCCAGTTTAGAAGTTGCTTCCAGAAATCTGTGTGGGAGTGTGGGCCTCTGGTCCCCAAATTGAGTCTTGTCTGAACTTGCTCAAAGGAACCTGAATCAAGATGACATGTTTCACTAATTTGCATTAATGCCAGTGTCTCAATCACAATCCCGTTCTGACTTCTGTAGTCCCACTTATTGATCAGCCACCAGTTATGATTTTGTGAGTTTCCTTGTCCCCCTAAGTCACATTTAAGCAGTATTGTGGCTGTGAATCCTTTGGAACCCTGTACGTTCTCAGGCTAATAATCTGCCTCATCAAGGCTATTCTTTTGTCTTTGTTCTGTTTAAGACTTAATAAATGTGTTCCTATAAAATGTATTTTAATTTGGGATCTCTGTTTACCTCAGTACATAACTCTTTGACTTACTGGTGGGGGAGGGGGGCAAGATCACATATTACAAAGTATTTCGAGACTGCTTTTAGAAATAGAAGGATCCCTGGTGCCATTGTATGTTTTGTTAAGTGGTAACCAAAGGGTTGTTCGTTGGAACCCATCAGCTTCTCCAGAGGAAACAGATACGGTTTCGGGGGCTTCAGAAATCCTAGAGAGCATTTCTACTCTGCCCTATTGGATCACTATGAGTAACAATTTATTTGTTAGCAGTGCTTGGTTTTCAGAAATATGACTGATTCTACTTTATAGATGGGCATGTACTAAAGAGGGAATATATGATGAATCTATAAAAGATGCTATTGAATTGAGAGCAAAATATCGCCTGGTTGTATGTTATTCACACAATCACTGTCATGGTCAAGTCTATGATTTTAGCTATTGAACCAATCCACTATTCCAAGGTATCACCATGTCTTCATTGTCCCGCTGCTTCATTGGACATAATGTCCTCTTCCAGTGATTGGTCTCACCTAATGATGGATCCAAAAACTATTCTATTGTGACCTATAATGGTTTCAATGAATAAACATTGGCAATAGAATGCCAGGTTCTCCTTTCTGGTCTATTTTAGTCTGAAATTTACACTGAAACCTATGACCTTGTTATGTAAAATACTGCTGGCATAGCACTGAGCATCACAGCAACAGGTAATCCACCATAGAAAGAAAAACTGATTGATATGTGGTGATACATCAGTGATGGAATTTAATATAAAATATGCACAGAACTTTCAATATGATTAATTTCTTTCCCAAATAGTAGTAGAAAATCTAAAAGGCCCAAGGCACTTTATATTCTAGATAGTGACTTTTGTTTATTTTTAAGGATTCTGGTTGGAATTTGTCAAAACTAATTGAACAAGGGCCCTTGGAGCTGCTATACAGTAACATACCACCTTCATCGAACCAGAAGTTTCTTGGAACGTTAATCACTCATATCATTTGACAACACTATCTACCTTTCTGTTGAATTTCAATGGGCATTCACTTGTCAATAAAAAGAAAACACCCTGTAGTACAGTTTCTTTTTTAATTGCTTGGATTCTCTTACGGCCTTAGGCTTTGTTTTTTGAAAGATAAATGCAGAAATTTGCAATGTTTTAAAAGAGTAGATAAATTCATAAGCCAGATTCTACACCTCCTTACTTGATTTAGAAAGAGGATACAACTATTAATGTAGGATTTGATTTCCTAACTTAAGCACTGGATTTATCAAAGATGACATTTATGAACAGTCTATTTCTCCCGGATATGCATCTCACTCCCAACACACAAAAGGTGAGGATAGTTTAATTCTTTTGCCTGCAATCTACATGATCTAAGCAGTCAAATATGATCTATGATTTCTTACTATTCTTGGTTCTGACTCACAGTTTCAATTACTGAGAGACAAAGATCAAGAAAGGGGAGGGACCCAACAGACTGTATCATTAAGTTTTTATCATGTGACAGATTCCATGTGGAATATTTTGAACAAATAATAAACCCTGATCGTATTTCTATTAGCTAGACGGAACTGGGCAAAAGGAGGAAATAGGGTGGCAATGGAATGAATCTTAATGCAAAGGGACATGGAGGGACACTTTCCCACCCCCCACCCCCCAGTCTAAAAGAAAGTAAAGGGGAGATAGAACACATTTGTAATCAATGGAAGACAGCATAATGAAAGGGAGTGGGCAGGGAAAGACAAAATGTTCACACAAGAGCTATAATAGCTGAATTGACTCTGGGTTTCTTGACCTGATGAAAAATATACAGCATGAATTCTGGGGTGCAGAAGTAGACTTGCCTAGAAAGAAGAGATACATTATAGAAAGCCACCCAACAGTAGAAGACCCACTAGAAAGCCAGCCAATGGTGAAAGATTCAAAAATCGGACTCCTCATTCTGCAAGGCCCTCACATTAGCTGGGGGTCATTGATGTCCTCAACAG
The DNA here is from genome assembly GCA_004026705.1 of Nesogale talazaci. NCBI lineage: Eukaryota > Metazoa > Chordata > Mammalia > Afrosoricida > Tenrecidae > Nesogale > Nesogale talazaci. Next base: position 20,912 of record PVJH01004079.1, on the reverse strand, counting down.
ACTCACTCATTCTGTTCAAACTTTTTTGCTGATTCTGGTCTGAATGCTGCCCCTCATTTAAATTCTTTTTTTTTTGTAAACAGGACAAGAATAGGGAGGAGAGACTCATAACCTTGAGTTGCCTCTTAGTTGTCATATCACCTTATGGGTCTGGGACTATGCTGGACATATAGAAAGGCCAGAGCAAGTCCAGGGCACTCCACTGACCAAACCCATTTAATACTCCCCCACATATGCCCAGACCATAGAGTTGGTTGGTTAAATTATAGTGTCTTCTCTTGGAGTTCTTTTTAAGGAACCTTCACTACATGGAGCTTACCTGAAAGTCCTGATGAACATCTAGATATCTAGACCATTAAGATAAGGGTGGGGGAAGCAATATTTCTTTATTCTTCAAGGTCTAGCAAGCCTGGACACAAATACAGATATTTGTCCCCAAACATGTCCCTGCTTCCAAATTCTCTCCACGGCACAAGAGTAATAGAAGAGGGGGAAGATAAATCAGAGAGTAGATTAGTTGCCAAGGGAAATTTCATTTATAGTGATCCCTCAATGAGTGATGCATCGATGTATCTGAGTCATCGCATGAGGAGGTGCCCCTGAACTCATTCAGTAAGTCGGTCAACACCTTCAATCATGCCTCCGTAGCCAATGGAGATAGGAGGGAATAAAATCAGGCCAGGGCCAGACTGTGCTTTCTTCTCTTGTTTGGGTGCTTCCTCACAGGTCAGAAGACTGGCCACCGGCGCCCTCCCAGGGCCAGAGCCCCCTCTCAGGCCTCTTTTTAGGGATCTCTCTTGGGAGAACCTACTCTTGACTCCAGACTCTGGATTCACATTCCTGTTTCAGTTCTCTTTCCACAGGTTTTCCCATGCTCTCCTGAAACAGGCATTTTCAGATGCAAGTTTTCCCCCAAGTGTGTACACTGTTGAGACTGTCATACCTAAAACTTCCCTTTCCTACATAAAAATTACTTGGATTTACAAAAATTCTGCCGGATGAATTCTTTCAAGGTTGAGAAGCCGCTGAGTTACACAACCCCCAAACCCAACAAAATCAGTACCTCTTAATTCAGTACCTATAAGGCCCAATGAAAACAAGATGGCAAGTCAGATAGAGTCTAACCCGCTGCCTAAGGCTGCCCACTCTCAACTCTTTCCTTTAAAAACCCTCCAGGGTTAGAAGATACTGTCAGGATCCAAGCCCCATTTCTCATACAGCACTTCAAGAGAAACCTTGTAGTTTTACCGATGACCATAGAAAGTTCATTACGGAATACAGAAAGGTAACTCTAACCTTTGCCCTGTCTTGAAAAGATGTCGCTCTACCTCTTCATGAGGATTTAGCCATTTTTTAGAGTCAGGCTTGACATATGCTACTGAATGCATATTAAAACTGCTATCTATCCACTAGGGACAGAAGCAGTACTGCATGCTATTCCCCACTGGGATTATGATTCAACAGAAGGGAAATGGCCATGGGACCATATGCTTTTCCTAGGGACCGCTGTCTTTTATAAGAACTGAAAAATTTTCAACGGATATCAATCTATAACAAACTTGCAACAATTGACCAAGAGCATACTGACTTGGACCTGGAGAATCCTATGAATAATGTTAAAAGATAAGTCTGTCCCAGACATCAGGAAGACATTTTGAAAGTTAGGTATGTGTTCAGTAAGCCCATAGGCGAAATATTCGAAGTGGCTTCCTTGGAGTTCTAGAATATGGATAGGAGGAGGAGGAGGGAGCAGTGCAGAAGGAGGAGAAGTGGTAGGCTTAGTTGGTGGCTGCCCCATAGGGACAGTGCCCTCAAGGCTCACCCCCAGAGCCATTCTCAGTAGGAACTGCCACAGATGTGGGGAGCCTGATACTGGAAGTGAGAATGCCCTGTGTGGAGGAATCCCTGGAAGCTGTGCCTCCAATGTCAGAAATTTGGCCATTAGGAGAGGGATGGCTGTGAGGGCCTGGAGGACTTCTGGTTGACCATGGTCTTGAACTGAAGGAGCCTTTCACTCAGGTCAGTTCCTGGCAATAACATTGCCATCATGGGACATAGCATAGGGTGACACTTGATGTAGCCATAAGTTCTAATCTACATAAGAGCTGTTTTCTCCATGCTGAGTTCCAATTAAGAATATCTTCCCTCAAAACATTTCAGTGCTTGTGCCCTCTTGTTGTCTGAATGCTCTATTTTATTACCAGGAAGACACATTCTGAGCAAAATCAGACAGGGTGAGCTCCATGAATACTGAGGAGCCCATTCCTATTACCATGCCATCTGTCAAGAGAGTCAGGTGAAATTAATGTAGATATAGAGGACCAGCTGAATATTCAGGGATGTCCAACTTGAATTCTAGGTCAGGGACTTTTTGTCAAACCCATTACAGTTCAACTCAAAGACTTTACCTATTTCCCCTACACGAGGCCATAATCCCACCCATCTAGAAGCCAGGGAAGGGCTAAAAAATATGTTAACACATTCTTACAGCATAAACTGATAGTGACTGACCTGCAACTCTCTTTCCAATGCGCATATACCATCAGTTAGGAAAAAGGATGGGGCCTACAGGATGATTCATGAATCAAGGGTAGTTCGTGAGGCAGTCATCTCTGAACACTCGACCATGCCCAAACTTTACGTCATTCTGGGGCAGATGACGTCTCAAACTCAGTGGTTTTCTGTCCCAGACCTGAAAGATGCCCTATCCTGCATTCCATTTGATCCAGCATCCCAACTCTCTCCATGGGAAAGAGGGCCTTATTCAGTCATACCTTCTGCTCTGACGGCCATTAAAGTCCAAGGGATAAGCAACTAGATATACCATTCCAGAAAAACCTACTCACCAGCCTGTACAATCTAAAACTAATGAGATATAGGAAAATAACTGGATCTATGAGCCACTCGAGGACCTGAAAGTACTTAAAAAAAGCCACGAGTCTAACTTGTACAATCATTCTTTTTGTGTTATGTCCCATTGTGCCTGTTGTTAGTTTTGACTTATCAGGATGCTATGCACAGCAGGACAATATACTGCCTGTCTTGCACTATCCAAACATTTGTTCTTATTTCTGAGGTCTTTGTTGCAGCCACTGTGTCAATGCCTTCTCTAGGGCTTTCTTCTTCACTACCCCTCTACTTTACCAAGTTTGCACAATGTTTTCCTCCAGCGGTTGGTCTCTCCTGGCAACATATTCCACGTATTTGAAGTCTTGCCATCTTTGCCTTGAAGTTGTACTTTTTTCAAGACACATTTGCTTGTTCTTTTAGCAGGCCCTGGTAATGGTAATATTCTTTGCACCCCTATAGTTCAAATACATTTATTTTTCTTCTGTCTTCCTTATTCAATGTACAACTTTCACATGGATATAAGGAAACTGAAAATTCCATTCTTTGGAGTAGGCGCATCTTGTCCTCTCAATGTATCATCCTTGCTTTCCAACAAATTAAAGAAGTCTTGTGCACCAGATTTACCCAACGTGAGGCATCATTTGCTCTCTTGACTGCTGCTTCCATGAGTATTGATTGTGGATCCAAGTAAGACAAAATCCTTGAGAACTTCAATCTTTTCTCCTTTCGTCCAGTTTTGACCTGTTTGTCCAGTTTGACCTTTTCGTCCAGTTTTGAGGATTTTGGATACACACTATATTCCCTTGTTCTGTCCACATAACTTTCGGAGCACAATGAAAAATACTTTGGAACGCTCATTCTCTTCAAGGCTACCCATAATTTGTTTTGATACACATAGTGAAATGTCTTTGCATAGCCAATAAAATATAAGCTAAGATCTTTCTGCTATTTTTAGTCTCTGGTTTGATCCAAGATTAATATAAAACCAGCAATGATATCCCTCGTTTCACTCATTCTCCTGAGTTTGCCCTCACCCTCTGCCTGACAACTTCCTGTCAACATCCTACTGCAATCATTGTTGTGTAAACTTTAGCAAAAATTTACTTGCATATAATATTAATGATATAATTCTAGAATTTGTGCATTCCATTGGGTCACCTTTCCTTGGAATGGGTGCAAACATGAATATCTTCCAGTTATTTGGCCAAGTAGCTATTTTCCAAATTTCCTGGAATAGGTGAGTGAGAGCTTATAGTGTTTCAGCAACTTGTTCAAATATTGAAATTGGTGTGCTATCCATACTGAAAGCCTTCTTCTGATGAATGCTTTCATTGCAGCATCTTCCTTCATCAATACCATTTGTTTTTGCTCAATGCTCTCTTGAAATTGTTGAATGTTGACTTGGTCTTTTTGATATGGTGACTGTATTCTTTCCATTTTCTCTCAATGCTTTCTGCATTGTTTAATATTTTGCCCATAGGCTGAGTCCCGGTGGAGTAGTGGTTGAATGGGGGACTGAGGCCCACTAGTTTGGTGGTTCAAACCCAGCAGTAGCTCTCTAGGAGCAGGGCTGGACCTCCCACTTCCACCAGAAGGCAGCAATGCCCTCCCCCCAATATTTTGCCCATAGAAACTTTCACTACTTCAACTTGTGCCTTGAAGCTTTTCTTGAGTTCTTTGAGTTTAAGATATGCTGAGTGTGTTCCTGCCAGATATGCTGAGCGTGTTCTTGCCATTAGTGTCTATATCAGGTAAGTGCCCTTTTATTTATTTAATTAGTTTTTGCATAGAGAAGTTTTATTGAGCATCTCCCAGGAGAGGAAGAAATCACGCCATCAGTCTGCACAACTGGTTCTCTGGCTCCCAAGGGTGAAAATAGGCTTTTAAATATTCTGGAGGAAGAAACTCTTGAGAGTTCTACTGGGGATAGAAAAGGTTTCTGGGAAATGTACTCCTAATATATTATAAGAATTTCATGCCTGCTCACTTCAGATCTCATTCCCTACTGAGATTTTATAAAAATATTTCTTGATGGGATGGGGATGGAAGTCTTTTCTTCTGTAGCTACTTCTACTTCCATGAGGTGTAGTGTATCATCATCCTGCCAATATAAGTAGATATCTCTCAATATACTCTTTAAGAAAAGGGAGTGTTCAAATCCAGCAGCTGCTCTCCAGGAGCAAGGCTGGGTAGTTCCCACGACCACCAGAGGGCAGTGATTACCTCCCCCCCCCAAATAAAAAACAAAATAAAAAAGAAAAAGAAAAAGGAAAGGGAGCAAGCTCTTTTGGGTAGAGATGCTAAGCTCAGGGCTGTGAGTCATTCATAGGTTGTGCCTTTCAAGATGGACTAGGCCTATTCTTTCAGGAAAGGTCATCAACAGTCACACCAAAATTGCCCTAAGGAAAGTTCTTTTTTGTTGATGCTGTGATGCATGAGAATACTTTTCTAATCATTTTATTGGGGCTCTTACAATAATGCATACACACATGTGTCAAGCACATTTGCACTTATGTTGCCATCACCCTTTTAAAAATGTTTTTTTTCCTTTTTCAAAAAATATATAATCAAAAATATATATAATTTTAAAAATTATTAATTATAATGAGACAAAAGAAAAGAGAGATGAAGGATGGATTGGCACCCATCAATGTCACACATGTGTAAGAACAATAGTAAAAGCATAATTACTCTGTTTTTTCTCTTTCACTTCACTCTTTTTTATATATATTCATTTTATTGGGGCTCATACAACTCTTATCACCATTGTGTCAAGTACGTTTGCTGGCATCCATTGCCATATATCAAGTATATGTCCATCCATTGCGTCAAGTACATTTGTTGCCATCAAAGCCTATTCTTTCTAATTGAGGCTTGGTCTCTCTTTTTTTCCCTTCCCTCCCCCACCCTCCGTCCTTCATGAACCCTTGATAACTTATTATTATTTTTCCATGTCTTACACTGACAGATGCCTCCCTCCACCCACTTTTCTGTTGTCTTTCCCCTACGGAGGGGTTATATGTAGATCATTGTGATTGGTTTCCCATTTCTCCCCCACCTTCTCCTCCCCCTCCTGATATCACGTCTCTCAACATTGGCCCCGAATGATTTATCTGTCCTGGATTCCCTGTGTTTCCAGCTCTTATCTGTACCTGTGTACATGCTCTGGCCTACTAGAATTTGTAAGGTAGAATTGAAATCACAACAGTGGGGGTGGGGGTGGTGATGGTGAGGAAGTATTAAAGAGCTAGAGGAGAATTGTTTATTTCATCAGTGCTCTACTGCACCCTGACTGATTGGTCTTCTCTCTGCCACTTTTCTGTAAGGGGATGTCCAATTGTCTGCAGATGGGCTTTGTGTCTCCACTCTGCACTCTCCCTCACACACAATGATGTGATTTTTTTTTCTAGGTCTTTGATGCCTGATACCTGATCTTATCAACATCTCATGATCACACAGGCTGTTGTGCTTCCTCCATGTGGATTTTTTGTTTCTTCTCAGATAGATGACCACTTGTTTATCTTCAAGTCTTTAAAACCCCAGACACAATATCTTTTGATAGCCTGGTAAGATCAGCTTTCTTCACCACATTTGTTTAAGCACCCATCTTATTTTCAGTGACTGTATTGGGAAGGTGAGCATCATGGAATACCAGGTTATTAGAAAAAAGTGTTCTTGCATTGAGAGAGTACTTGAGTCAAGGCTCAATGCCCATTTGCTACCTTAATACTAAACCTATAAATATATGAACATACTTCTATTTCTCTATCATCACATGTAGACATATTTGCATATGCACATGTCTGCATTTATGTCTCTATAATTTCTCTTTGCCTCTTATCTCGTTCCTCTATTTCCTTTTATTTTCCTCTTGTCCCACTCTCATGATCAGCCTTTATTTTGAGTTTCAGTGATTCCTTGCAGTTACATTGTCCTTGATCAAGCTCTCCCAGGCCTCCTAAGTCCTCCTTGCCATTGATTTTGGATAACTTGTTCCTTTGTTAACACCCAGTTCCTCTTTCCCTCCCCCTCTCCCATGACTCTCCAGAACTGTCAATCCCATTGTTTTCTCCTCCAGATTGTTTATCCTGCCTATCTTATCTAGATAGAGACATAGAGATAATCATATGCACAAAAAAACCAAGACAGAGCAAAACAGAGCAACAAAAGAAAACAAAGGAGCAACAACAAAATTCCTAATTTATGTTTCATTATAAAAACAGGAATGAGTGAGTTGGTCAATTAGACTTCAAAGAAAGGGTAAAGAAAGAAAACCATTTTTTCTTATATGCTGTAGTTCCGAGGACACTTTTGGGCTATACTTCCTAATTTGTGTGTGTTTGCATGTATACATGTCTGTGTGCATGCGTCTTGCTCTATCTTTAAGCAAAGTACTTCTGTTTTTTCCTCCTAGGATTTTTTTCTGATAACGTTTGTAGTTTAGTGTTAGATATGTGTACAGATAGAGTACTGAGGATGGAATTTGGACTGATTTAAAGCAAAGGATGAAAGCAGGATTCTGGTGGAAGCTTTGCTTTTCTGCAAAACAAGTGCCTTTTGTCTTTGACACTGACTTATTTCTTCTTCAGATCAGATGTTGAAGAAAGCACACTGATAATTATCCTGAGTTTTGGCTTGACTTAGCCTTGATGGTAAAGTTATAGTTTAAAACTCCACAGGGGGTTGCTATGCATCAATGGCAGGGATTTTCTCCCCTTTTGTTTGGCTAGGCTTAAGTGCCATAGCTGGCTCTTCATACTCACCGTGCTGGTGTTCCCCTGGATACCATCTTTTCTCTCCATACCAGGAAAGTTTGTAGCATCACTTGGAGCTTATATTCATTCCCTTGATCCAAGTCGTTTTTGTCTACAGAATCTCTCCATGTTGCAACTCGAGACTTGGAATTTTTTGTTAGTTTTTTCAATTTCAGATATGCCAAATGTGTTCTTCCAGATAAGCTTTTTAACTCTAGGTTTTAGTACACTTTGTAGGACATTTTAATTCTCTTCTCAAGCTGCATTGAGAGAACAGTCCCTGGAGAAGGGCATTATACTTCGTAAAGTGATGGGATATATGAAATAGTTCAGGTTTATTGTGCCAAGCTGGCTGATAAACACATGTGGGGTTAATTGAAGGGTGGAAAGATAAGTAGCTTGGTGTCTCACCTTTCTAGTTCTTGGGTCTCTTGCTTTCTGATGGTCAGACCATGTGTAGTTGCTATTCCCTGCTTCAGCTGGCAAGGCTCACTTCCTGTGAGACATCCTTGAGGAGAAGCCACATGGATCTACCCTGTTGTAACGCAGAGTGCTGGAGCAGTCATGGAGAGCCCTGCCAGTGCTGAGATGCTTATGAGCTCTTGGATTCGGCGTTCCTCCTGCAGTTGGTGTCACTTCATGTACCTTGTGAGATTGTGTCGGACATCTGGGCTAATAATGGACTTATGGGCTTGATCTGGACTGGGTTTGGATGCTTACTTAATGTTATATTACTCTTTATATAAAACTCTCTCTTATATACACATATGAGTTTCCCTGGATTTGTTTTCTCTCTCTACCTGGACTAGCACAGTCCACAGGAGAAGACTTGAAACAATGGCTACAAAATGATCTTAAACACAAGAACAAGGATAAGAATTGTGAGGCTAGCGCAAGACCAGGCAGCATTTTGTTCTATTATATATAGGGTGATTATGATGGAACGGACTCAATGGCACCTAAAATCATCATCAACAACAACAACAACAACAACAACAACAACAACAACAGAATGTTCTGTGGAAGCATGGCCATTCTCCTTGTGGCCTTGCCCCCAGGCAGAGGGCTTCATGCATTACTCCACCCTCTCTGGATATCATTACATAAGTGTGTCCATTGCAAAGAAGGGTCTCATCTATTCTGCTGTTGAACTAGTTTATGGCATGGTCTTTAAAACAGCAGCTTCTCTATGTCTCCATTCCCCTCCACCCACTAACTGGTGTCCAATGGGAATTCTAGCCTATTCATTTCCCAAGACGATAGTGGGCATACATTTTACCATAAGAAACTTTTCTCCTCATAGACTCTCCTTCAGGAATCAACCGCTTCTCCCTCTCCTCCCTTTCTCAAAATGTGGGGATTCTTGCAGCTGTTAGACTACTATGAAAATAATAAAAATGGAATGGATTTTATTTCTATGTAGCTTGAAAACAGGGAAAAGTTTTGTCTATTGCTGTTAAGTGCTGACCCACCGCCACCCTTCACCCACAGAGTGAAACTCGACCAAGACTTGCAACATCCTCTGTGGCTACTCTCTCTGAAGTGAGGAAGATGAGTCTTTCTTCATTGTCGGTTCGGTTCTTCGTTGGGAAGTTCTGCTGAAACCTGCTCACTTTGGATGACCCTGCTGGCATTTGAAGTACCAGCACCATAGCTTACAGCATCATCACAGCAACACAAACTCACTGTACAACAAATGACAGACAACTTGTGGATATTTTGACTAGGAGTCAAAAATATTCCATATGTGAAAGAACTTCAAAATACTCAAACTAAGTCTTATTGGCATTGCTATGGGCAAATGGTTAAAAGAGAACTGTTAAATATATTGTGATTAGGAAGAATTTCAAAGAGCAGTGTTTGAAGAGTCATAAAAATTATTATAGATTTGCCCTACAGCATAGTTCCAGTCTGATTCCCGGAGTGAGTTTTCTGAAACTGACTGAAATCTTCAAGAGAGGCCAAAACCCAAGGCAATATAGCATTGTTAGTTTATCTAGGTTGGTGGTCAGGCAAACTGTGACTGGCGAGTCATATGCAGCTCTTTCATCGTGAATGTGTGCCTCTGAAGTAACATTGAAAACATTAGAAGGTTATAATTTCAGATCACAGTGATTTGATTTGTTTGGAAAAACATACTTAAGACTCTTGAGTGACTTTATAGTTGTTAGGAGGGACGAGATTGACTCTTTGGTCTCGATAGTTTGCTGACCTCTGACCTAGACCATTATTTGAGGAAAAGGTAACTTTTTAAAATCCAAGATCTCTAAGGCTAAGTGATCACCTCCACTCCACAAACCCTGTCCAATAAACGGACAAAGCCTCACATACTTGGAACATGTTTCAGAAGAGAACATATCCTGGAAAAGGACATTCTGTTTGGTACAGTAGAGGGGCAACGACAACTCTTGGCAGATGGAGTGAAACAATAATTGAGGGTGGTGCAGGACTGGGTGATACTTTGTTTTCATGTCCATTGGGTACATTAATCAGAATCAACTTGACATCCTCCAACACTAACAACAACATGATTTCTTATAGGTTATTACTGTTATTGCTAATGCTAACAAATCAAATGGTTTCCACATAATATTTTCATTCACTTTTTCAATTACCTTCCTACTATATTTTAGGTTTTCATTCAATTATGATCAGCATTTGTGGTCACATATGATTATTTTTGGGAAGACTTTACATTGATTTCTCTCTCTGTCTTTTATAAATCAGAGAAAAGCAACTTGGTAAGATAGGAAAATTTTCAGGATTCTGGTGTGTTTTGATTTCTTTATTGTGTGGGAACAGACTTTGGATCTAGGGCAGTCTATATCCTCTCCCTGTGTGTGTTCCTTCACATCGAATCACTTAAAAGAGATTGAAAGTGCACCAGTGAGTTTTTTTTCAGATAATTGAGACTTTCTTCTTGTCAAATCTATGTGTATATTTCTCAGGACCTTTATTTATTAACTATAAAACACAATAATTTTTCAAGGAAGACATTTTTAGGTTTATAATCACCCCCAACTCAACTCATTGCCATTGGGTTCTCTAGCAAAGACAAATCAGTGACACGACACACACAAATTTATGTCAAGGGCTGGTTTGTAGAGTTGTAGATGTGTGCAAATCAAAACTAGTTTCAGATTCATGAGTCAGATGTTAAGCTGAAGACGTTTCCGAACTTGTGCTGCACTGGGAGCTAATCCCACGGTAGGAACACTACAGCTATAGAAGTGAATTAACTCAAGGTCAGCAAGTCAGGCTTGTGATTAGAGGAGCAAATTATTGTATATACTCGAGGATAAGCCAACCTGAACATAAACTATGGCACCTAAGTTTACCACAAAAAACTGGGAAAGCTTAATGACTTGAACATAAGCCTAGGGTGGGAAATGCAGCATCTGCTGGTAAATTTCAAAATAAAAATAGATACCAATAAAATTACATTAATTGAGGCGTCAGTAGGTTAAATGTTTTTGAATATTTACTGTGTATACTGTATAAGCTGACCGAAATATCAGCCAAAGTACTGTATATACTCATGTATAAGCTGAGTTTTTCCAGCACATCTTTTTATAAACAAAATTCACATTTTATTTAGATTGATAGACTGTACAAAATTGATTTTCTTCACCAAAAATACCACTAATATTTCCTGTATTATTCCTAAATAAACCACAAAGCATTTAATTTTGTAGGTCTTTCCAAGTTTTGCTTATAAATCAGGACGAGGCAGTGGATCTGGTCATGGGAAAGGCAAAAGAAGAGAGAACATCAGTCATCAGTGTCCATAGCCTCCGATCCTGGGTTGACCATGAGACAGTGTGTTCGGCAGGGCTGCTCAAAAGTGGAGGACAGTGTCGGCTCAGCAAAGGGATGTCCAGAGCAGCAACCAGACGTGGAACCATTCGATCTCCAGGTGTCATTTTTTCCTTTAGGTTCATTGGATAAGGACAAAATCTACACTGAGATTCTTGTCTGGGAGCTGAGTTTGTCTCTCTCCGGTAGTTCCTCCAATCGCCCACTATAGATTTTTTAACATTAACCCCCACTAAGTCAAAAATTAGTCTTCAGACTCATTGCTACATTTACTAAAATGCATTCCTACCCTTTCAACATCTCTGCCTCTAAGTTTATTTCTTGAAAGAACTATAACTTAATACCTGATCATTGGATCCAGTGATAAGAAATGTGCGGTCTAAATGACTTCATTATAACAATTCCAGAGAGCCACAAGAGATCAGGCCACTTTCACACTATCTTCTGGAAGAACAGATGCTGATATATCTTCAAAGAGGGGCTATTTTAAATAGGCAGGTTATCAATGGTTAATGAATTCGATCAGAGGCTTACAGGCAAATCACTTAAAGTTAGTGATTAAGTGTGGCCTACTAGGCCCACAGCATAGTTTTCCTTCAAATGGCAAACAAAAGGGGAAAAAAACCCCCAAATAGCTTAAATAGTCTCTTGGGTATTTTCAATAGTTTCTGAGTTACTTGTAGGAAGCTCGGATTTCATTGTATAGAGTTTGAGGTATGTGTCTACCATTAAATGCAGATCGTGTTTTATATCAAAATTGATGCTAAGCAAAGCCAAGTTACTTGACCTTTGGTCTGTCAAAGTGTCCCTCAACTATGCTTTGAGATGTTTTCGCCCATTTTCATAGTACTCGTGCTCAAACTCCATCTCAGAAAGGATACACAGAACCTTCAGCAAAGCATACACATGGGGAAAGAACTGGACGTCAGGCAGGTGGAGGCCTTCGCAGATGGTGGATGGAAGCTCTATAGCTTTTCCTCGGTGCTTCGACTTACTTCTGCAACAGTGAAGCTCTGCTGACAGCGTGTCAGGGTTGGGCGAGTCCCTTCTGTACATGTCAGCATGATGTTCCTCCGACGTATTGAATTCGAGCTGTCCCATGACAGAGGGGACCAGAGGGAAGCATTTAAGAGCTCTGAGGAGCTTTGAAAGATATCTGAGAAGATATCTTTCAGTTCCTGGATTTTGTGTTCCACAGCTGGGACACTAAGCATTTCTTTATAGTAGCTTTCAGAGGTGAGCTGAGAATCCAGGTTACCTTGGTGAGCTCTGCAGAATTTCCCAGGGAGCTTCATTTGAATATCAAGTTTGGTTGTCAAATTTGTGGCTTCTTCAAACCAATATTCATGATAGACTTCAGTATTTTCCATCACCTCATTCAGGGAATGTAGTACTGCAGTCAGGCTGCTGGCTGCGAAGAAGACAGCGGAGGTCTGCCCCTGGAGGTTTTTCCCAAAGGCTCAGGTAAGACAAGATATTCTTAAGAACAACAATGGTAACAATAAAATCAAAGTCTGTGACTGCACTGGAGAGTACAAATGCTCGGCCAGCTACACAGTTATGCCATCTGACATGCGTGTCATTATTCATGCCAGCTAAACATACAACAGGTGCTTGCAGGAAGTCCACTAAAATTTCAAAAGCGTCATGCCTGCCTGTCCACTGAGAATGGCAGACCTCCTTGAGCTCATTGTCCCTTGCTTCATTGTGCTGAAACAGGACCGAAATTACGTCATCGTGTTCTAAAAGCAGTTGTGGTGATGGATGGAAGAAAGCGCAAAGTTCTTCAATGGTTCCCAATGCAACAGATACTCCCATAACTGGCCCTGATTTTGCCAACCATATAATGAAGGCACAGGAAGAGCAGAGTGTGTAGATGGCTTGAGCTATTTCTCTAAAAGTCTAGCAGCAACCACTTTCATCTTGGAAGAGAACCCACTAGACACGATGTAAGCCTGGCCACGGCAGTACTCCATGTTCAGTCCCCACTTCTCCGTTATGGTGGTGTGAAATTTCACAGCCAGAATCTCTGCATCTGTTTCCTGAGAGAGGAAGCCCACGAATTCTTCTCTCACGTTTTGAGCCTCATCAACAAACCTCACTAACACGGGCAAGTGCTCCTCCCCAGCTATGTCCACCACGTCGTCAGTGATAATGGAGAAGAAATGGGAGTCTCTCACTTCCCAGAGAGTTTCTTCCCGGATGCAGCTCTCGCAGATCTCCAGCATCTGTTTCTGCTGGGTTTTCTAACAGAACAGCTTGTTCACCGCTGTTGTCGCAAAGTGCTTTCTCAGAACCTCGTCCCCAGAGTTGATCCGGCACTCCAGCAGAGCTTGAAAGTAATCAGGCTTCAAGAGCCCTTCTGGGATTTCATCAGCCTCATGCCCATCCAGAGGTATGTTTTGTTTTCTCATAAGAATCAAAATTTCAAATAAAGATTTTAAGTAGTCTTTGTTTTCCTTCTCCTCAAGGGTTAAAGGTAAGAGGTCTTCATCCTGTTCTTCATTCCCTTCTTCTGCGCTGAGGTTCTGGACATTGCTGTGGTTTGTTTCCTTATGTTTTAGTTCCTGTTCACAAGTTTCATCAATTTTTTTCTGTTTCAGTGTCCTGACTTCATCTTCACTAGTTCGACAGATCATCGAGGTTTCAAAGTGCTTGGCACATACCGATAATGTTTATTAAGGTGGTCGGATGTTTTATTTCTAAGCCAGCTCTTCTACAATTCTCCACCCACTTCTGGCACCTGGCCGGATCCCGCGGGAACCTGATGAAGGCCAGATCGGACTGCGTGCTCTTCCACGTGCAGTTGGGGGCATCGTCGCCCGCCCGCCGCCTGCCAAGCTCTCCTCTTCAGGGCAGCCTGCCTGCCCTTCGGGGCCAGGGAGCGGAGCCAGGCCGGCTTGTGGCCTCGGGAGGGCCGGTGTGCCGAGCTCCAGCACATCTTTAATGCATTTTTTGGTGGCAAAATTAGGTGCCAGGGCTGATATTCAGATAGGCTTATCCTTGACTATATATGGTAATTTACCACAAAAGCCGCATAGAAAGGTGCTGAAAAACTTGTCTTATACAGGAGTATGAATGGTATTTCAAGGAAACACAGTAAGCTAACTCTGTAAGTAAAAAAGAGGTTCAGCAAAATCAATATGGTATCAACAATAGCTTTAAAAGTGCAAACACTTTAGTTCAATCAGCAACCAAGCTAAAACATAAAAGTTAAAATCTTTCAAAAGTGGATTCCTCTCATCATCTGTATGTCCACATAAAGCTTCAGTTTTAGTTGGTGTGAGGTTCTCAGCATAGACACCGTCATCATCACTGAGTTCACATTCATCACCATCACTGCTGTCGTTCTCATACAAAGCGCTGTCTTCATTGTCATGCATAGTATTACTAATGTCCCATTTCTGGAAGATGCATTGCACTATGTCCTCTGGAGTCTCTTCTTATTGCATCATGAACCCAGTTTCCTATCAATTTTACGTTGGGCTCTTTCAGATTTCCAATTTTTGTCAGTTGAGCTTGAGCAGATGACATCCATTCATGCCACATCTTTCACACATGGTCTTTGAAAGGTTTATTTAAACACACATCTTGGGGCTGCAATGCAGATGTAAGCCCACCTGGAATAATGACCGAAGTAATTTGAGAAGACTTTGCCAAGTTTTCTTATGTCATCAGATATGTGGTCTCTGAACATATTCTGATCTAGCAATGGTGGGTTTTCCTTTCCAAATTTCTTCCAACCATTTTTTTCTGTTCTGTCTTCAACCATCCAGCCTTTGATATGTATGCACACTGTAACTCGTGGTGAGGATTTGACCTTTTTAGGCAAGGTCTTTATTTTAAAAATAATGACAGGTTGCAGCTTAGTTCCATTGACCAAACATGACAGAACAACCGTGAAAAAAAATTTTTTTTCATTTCTTGGAGTTCTGAGTAAAATAATTTTGTCTCTCAAACTTGCCACAGATTGTTGCTTGGAAGCTCAAAGGTCATAGGTGTTTCATCCATATTCTCAATATCTCCCAAGTCATAGTATGGATCCCCTGTTTTATGATGAATGAAGGAATGACATTACGCTTTCATCAAGGTCTTTGGACAACTTCTGTGAAATCTTTGTTCTTTGCTGCAAATGTAGGGAAAACCTTTTTTAGGAAGTGGACACACCATCCTGCACAACACAATCCTGACGCAACACAATTTTCAATGCCTAATACTTTTAATTTGTTGTCTTTAGTAATTTGAGTCATTAAATCATCTCAAACTTTTTTTTGCCTTTGAATCTTTTCCAAGTCAGCTTTCATTTCTGCCACTTCATACTTGCTTTTCATCAGCACAAAATTCCCTATTTGCAATACTGTTATTGCTTTCTTTGCCCGTCACACAACCTTAAGTTTGATACCAATTTCACAGACCTGCGTTTTTGTTTTGGTCTAGCATTAAAAGTGTTGGTATCCATTTCTAACAGGATAAAAAATAAAGATTTTGAAAAAGAATGTCATACCATACTGATTGAATTCTCAAAATATACCATAAGCCCCTCCAAAAATAAGTCCTAGATATAGTTATTAAAAGAGGTCAATTTACAGTAAAAATGGTGGTGTCCAGACAACTACTGATATACATAAAAACAAGTAAAATCAATTGGCAATAGGATGCAGCAAGACAGATGGACTTCACTCTGTAAGACAGATACCTCCTAAAAGAATCACACTCAAAAGACACCATGAGACCCAAAACATACTGGCTCACCAAGGAAGCTGACAGTAATTCAGCATGATAAAATTTAGTGTGATAATATTCCAGAATGTGAAGACATTACTATATTTGCACAGAGAAATCTGTGTTAGGTCTCATACTATACATGCTGTGTTACTGCATGTGCTGCATTACTACATATGCTGCCTTACTGCATGTGCACAAGGCAGCTTGTATATTTTGAGGTCTAATGAAGGCTGAAGAGATTCCAGATTGTGGTGACATGACTTCTTGCATAGAAGAGTCTTTTAGGGCTCGTAATATACATGTTGCATTGTGTACACACTTTTTTACTGCAGGCGCTATGTTACTGCATATGCAGCATTATGTAATGGTAGTGCTATGCAACACATGCAGTAACATAGTGTGTGTGCCACTCAGCATGTGTGTTTTGAACCCTAATATACGCTGCTCAATGCAAGCATAGTCAACATTTGGTCCAGGTACTAGCTAATAAAATAAAATATAGCAGACTAAGTACTGTAAATAAACATACTGTATATCCAAGACCAGAGATATAGTGGTATTTGTATTCAGAAAAGCTTGGGGGTAGCAAGGGGGTGTGACCAAGCATGGGTAAGGCTGTAAAAGCTATGTCATTGGTCACAGTGCTGGAGAAAAACAGGGGAAGAGCAGCCATAATGGAATGTCTGACAAGGATGTGGTGCACTCCAGGTAACAGCACACAGAAAGGGACAGGTTCTTGCCCAGTACTGCCCAGACAACACAGAGCTTGCTGAGATGCAGGAGAAAAGAAGAGCGGTGAGATCACCAGTCACTGGGCCACCCCCAGAGGCTGCAGGCACTCACCGATGAGTGGCAGAGAGTGGAAAATACCCACACTGCACCAGAGAACATGTCAGTGGGACCCTCACTCAAGAATAAGTCAAGGGGGGCTTTTTCAGCATTAAAATATGATGAAAAAGTTGGTTTATACTTGAGTATTTATGATTTTAACCCAAGTTTGGCAGAACAGATGACTGATCAGATAACCCCGAGGTTGGTAGGCATTATGGCAGGCTGTTGGCTCAAGTCCAAAGAATCAGACATTTGAACCAGCTGCAGGGTTGAGACGTAGCACAAAACAAATAATCACTCCACAACTGCTATTTGTGTAGGGAATAGGCCATGCTTTGTTTCATTTGTATGAGGGTTGTGACCTGAATAAGAGTGTTGCGCTCCATCTTAATCTCCCAATTGCTTCTCTGCTCACAGCAGATCCCATCATTGAGTTGATTACATTATATTGTGTCACATCACTGGGAATCACTCTCTAAACTCACTGCCATCGAGTCCCTGTCAACTCCTCGTTACCCTATAAAACAGGGTATCATTGCCCCCATGGGGGTCCTAGACTGTAACTGTTTATAGGTGTAGAAAACCCCGTCTTCAACCTGGGAAATTACTAGACCTTAGCTGCCAAACACCGAAAACCTAGGCCCAGCCAAGTTGACCCAAAACCCAACTTACCAATCACTTCTGACTCATACAGTAAGATTTCTTTTTAAACTATAAATCGTCTCTGTAGCATAAAACCTCATGACTCTGATAGAATGGCTGCTGGGTTTGAACTGCAGATCTTAGAGTTAGCAGCTCAATGCTTAACCCATTGTGCCACTAATAGCACTTGTAAATAACTGTAGCCATATCCTATTGGATGGAGAAAAGATAGACTGAAGTGATTAAAATTTAATCATTTTCTTGTCCTTTTAACATAAGTATATGTGAATAGAACTATTTATGTGCTGAAATCATGTAACTTGGTGAATTAAAATGCCACACAACATAATGATATAGAAAAGATTATTCACAGAATTAACACATTCTTTTTTAAAAATGCAATTTTTACATTAAAAATAAAGAAGACTTTTACTGAGCTCTAGAGAATATACCAGCTAAGGAACAAAACAAACTAGTGAAACACTTTTCATTCTTTCTGAAATGTTCTTTTTGGTAAGAAAAATGAGCTATTTTAAGATTTTATCTCTCTTTCATTCTTTTAATAACATATTGTGAAAGACTTTGGAGAGTATAATCTATAGAAATTTTCCAAACAACTTGACAATAAAAAGGATTTACATACCTGGAAAATATTTGAGATGAGAGTAAAAACTTCATCTGAATTTCAATACCTCTGTATATCTATCAAAGCAGAATAATCATTATCATTTTACTTCTGGAAGAGCCTTTCACATCATAGTCCATGCTGACTATTGGGATTGTGTGGTGGTGTATGTCATATAATCTGATCCATGTGGCTTGGTATAGAGGCCCTGTCTTTGGACTTTCCTTATATTATCATTAGGAAGAAAAGAAGAATTCTTTTTCTATCCAGTACATCTTAGTTGCTTCTCATGGAAATATTAGCCATTTAGGTAGGAATCTGAAATTGGCTGCATCTCAAAGATAGCAGTGAGGCCTCTACAGAGGAATGGTGTGCCTCTTGAAAAAATGGTGAAAGCAAAGGAGGTATGTGGGGCCGGCAGGAGAAGAAACAATGCAATCTATGTCAAAACAGTTACAGTTGACATTCCACGGGATTTTTCTATGTGTGAGTGAAAGCACGCAAAATTGGACTACTTAAATATTTTTATTTATGAGTCACAGCTTCAATAGTCAGCCACTGGTCAATGTTGACCAAACCTTCAACAGATATACATTGTTCATTATTATTTTATATACATATGTCCACATCTCCCGTCTTCTGTGCATTCCCGGAATTTTATATTGAAGCATGAACAAGAATTCATTAAGTTTCCCATAATTGGCCAGATTGGTTTAATCTCTTTAGCTTTCCTGTTGGCGTGAAGATGGCAGAAGAAAAAAATTAAACACTTCCTTTGATTTCTATTGAATGATATTGGTGCAAATTTTAAATATCAATCTTACATAGCTGATACTAAGGTTTAATATAATGTTTCAATTTACAAATGATCCTAAATCAGCAGATTTCAGTTTATGGAAATTTTTATTAGTCTTGTGTGTTAACCTGGGTAAACTAGAGAAACAAAATTCATAAACATGCATATGTATATAAAGGAGAGGTTTATATGCAAGAGGAATTGGACATTGAGAAAGCATCCCAGCTGAGTCCAGCACAATGCCATAAATCTGAAATTAGCCCATCTGTTCAATAACAATCTATAAAGTCCTCTTCAGCCTCACAAAACACATGCAATGAAACCAAATGCAAGATGATCACAAGTCAGTGGGTAGAAAATCTTTGGATCCAGTGGTGTTGTAAGCATTTCAGTACTGGCAGGAGTCTCCACGAAGTTTCTCTAGGCCCAGGTTTCATGCCATATCAGGGTAGGTTCATGTGGCTTTTCCTCAGGGAAATCTCTCAGGGAGAGTCTTGTCAATTGAGTGTCTCCAAAGGAGTGAGAGAGTGTCTCCTGCTTCCAAGAAGGAAGTACTAGATTTCCCAGAATTCTCAAAGGAGAAGGCCACGCCTACACAGAGGCCTCCTTGGCTATCTCCAGATTGATGGGCTAGACTCCACCCCCATACTCTTAATCCTCAAATTGACACCAGATTAGCTGACTGTCACACCTTGTTTGTCTTTTGCAGGTCACACTGTTTCACTGATTATGTTGTCTTCTTAGAAAATAGTTCATTTTAATTTTGATGTTGAGAATATATTCAGCCATGTACCAATTCAACATTTTCTACATGTACAATTCAGGTACACAAATTACGTTCTTGGTATTGTACAAGTATTAGCTCCCTCTTTTCTAATGTTCCTCCCCATTAACATAAATTGATTAAAGTTCACATTTAATTTGTCAAGTTGTAGATTTCAATTTCTTCCTATATAAATAGATTTTTACTAATTAAGCTAAGCTATTGTTTGGTTTTAAGACATTTTTCTAGTTTATTTTTGGGTTAAGATTTAAAGGTTTTTCATAGAAAGAGTTTTAAGGGTTTATTCAGCTTCTGTAGCTCCAGAAAATTTGAAATTTTGCATTAATTTATTTTTCTACTGTTGTGTAAGAGAAGATGAAATTCTGGCCTGCATTCCCTTCTCTACTCTTCATCCTCCAGTTTGATCAGGATATTTTCCCTATAAAATCTTTGATCAAAATGTTCAGTAATAGTAGCCAGGTACTGTTTCTTTTTCTAATCTCTTGATAAAGGAAGCTTCTCAGAGAGGTAATTAGGCATACATTTGCAGCTTAGTTTTAGAAACATGGCTCCCTCAGGTGGCGTAGTTAGTCTTTAGATGGCTAATTGAAAGGTTGGCAATTCGAGGTCACCAATCCATGTCTCAGGAGAAATAATTTGTGATCTACTTCTGAAAAAGGCAGTCATTTTAAAGATACAAATAAAAACACTTGCTATGTAATCTCTTTAGAAATGTCAACTCTGCTGGGTTCTCTCCCCCCACTCAGTGTTCTCATCACTGAAACTGAGGTCCAATGCTAAACACTACATCACCAGGCCCGGGGTCCTATTAATATGTATGAGTTAAGCATATACAAAAATCCCAACTCAGAGTGACCCTTTATAGAGTTCCAGAGTCTGTACATTGTCATGGAAGCAGAAGTCCTCATCTTAATCCCTTCAAGTAGTTGGTGGGTTTGAACAGTGCACCTTTCAGTAAACAGTCTGCCACTTACCCGACAATGCGACCAGAGCAGCTTATTTTTCTGTGTAACTCCCTGCCATTGAGTTGATGCCAATTCACAGTGACCTGACCAGACAGGGTCAAACTGCCTTTGAGAGTTTTTATTA
>PVJH01004078.1:0-131102 GCA_004026705.1 Nesogale talazaci | reverse complement strand
CTGCATACAACTGATGCTGTATGTGATGGGAGTTGTAGGGGCCCTCCAATAAAATGATTAATTTAAAAAAAGGGGGGGGGAGGGGAAAGGGGAGGTTTTTTTTTTAAAGAGGAGCTTGTATCAAGGGCTCAAGTGGAAAATATTGGGCAATGTATGTGGAAATATGTGTGCAAATGTGCTTGATACAAATGATGTACTGAATGTTGTAGTAGCTGTAAGAGCCCCCAATAAAATTTAAAAAGTATTTTAAAAAGATGCATAATTCTTATAATCTAAATGAAGTAACTTATTTTAATTTATAATGGACTACTCTTGATTGCTTTTTTCATGATTTCCTCTGGGAGAATCAAAATGTAATTTTATAGAACCTGTGTCTTAATTTTTTCCATATGGAAATGTATATGTATGTGCGAACTTCTACCAAATTATTCATGCAATAGTGTTTGTAGAATGACTAGAATAAGCATATAGCTAATAAATGGATCAAAGTTTCTTGGATTAGAATTAATCCTCTGTGTTTTGGAGTTTTGGGGACAGAATTATAACTATAATATCAATTACCTATTTTGACAGACATTCAGCTCTGAAAGATCCACTGTTCCAAAATCATATGTGTCAAAAATAGTATAGAGAGCTATGTTATTTAATTTTAATATTAAGAAATCAGGGTCTGAGATAAGAAGCTCAATTGGTGAATAAATGCTACTAATGAAGTGTTATTCTATCTTAGCTTTAGCTAGTGGTTTTAATTGAGGGTGAATTTGTTCTTGAAAGAAAAATTAGGCAGTATAAAGATCATTTTGGTTGCTGCAATTATAAGTGAGGTATTTAGTGCTATTGGTAGTTAATGAGTAAAGGCAAGAAATGCTGTGTAACATATTTACTACTCATATGTGCAGTAGACAACACAGTTTCTCTAACACAATACCCCAAATGGTAGTAGTGCCAAGGCTTAATATCATGGCTAAATCCTTGCTCTGCAGGCATATTCGCTCTTTTCACAAATGTATATTACAAATTGCTCTGGACCCAGAAGATTTCAGTGACAACATCTCCATATAAATTCTTTGAATGAAGGAAAGGATTAAGGGTGAAAGAAGAAAATCTGGAATGTATATTATACTCCACTATTACCAGATACTCTGCTTGGATCTTTGCATATATTAGTTAATTTAGACTTCCCAAAGTCCTGTGAGGTGGGTCATGTTCAGAGATTTTCCAAATGAGTCCCAGAGAAGAAAGAGTAACTTTCTGAGGCCATATTGTTTATAGGCAGAAACAAAAGCTATGTCACCACTGTAATGCTCCTTCCATGACACTGGAGCACCCATGCTGAATGCATAATATAGATAAGAAAGCAAGGGTGCAACATTCTTGTATGATAGTATTCTTTCTACGACCCGGGACATATAATAAAACACTGAAAAAATTACTTGGAAAAACAGATCCAAAAGCTTATCAAATTATTTAATATCTTTGACCAAAATTACAAGCTGAAAATCTTGCCTTTACAAGAGAAATGTATTGTTCAGTGAAGGCCTTTCAAAGCACAAACTTTAAAACCATTACATTTTATTAATGCATCAATACATAAATACATTACATAGGAGAAGGGAGGTAGCAAAGAAGTGAGGGTCATTTGAGGGAGAATCTCTGACTTTGGACCTGCTGCTCTAGTCACATCTGGCAGGGTTATCCCATCAGGCACAGCAAGTGCACTTGTCCAATGCCCTTTGCAGACGCAGCCCTGGGCACGCTTGGCACAGTCAGCAGGGCAATAGGAGCAGCAAATCTTCTTGCAAGCCTTGCATCTGCAGTCTTTGCTCTTGCAGGAGTCAGAACAAATGCAGGAACCCCCAGGGCCACAGGAACAGTTGAGGTCCATTGTCCAGCCACGTGAGGGTAAAAAGCCATAAGATCAGAAGGATGTTTATCAGCTGGAAGATGCCTCAGAGCACAAGTTTCTTCTTCCAATTATACTTGAACAGATCAGATGATCTGTATAAGTATTATAGTCTAAGGGGCATACTGTATTGCAAACATTCCTTATTGTCCATTTCCATTAGTTATATTTTAAATTGATAGTTTATACATAACCAAATATTCAGCAATTGAAAAGCTACAGAGGGAAAGTCACAGAGAAAACACACATATGTCTAAGAGCATGCTTTCAGGACACTTAGATATGAAGGTGGGACTGTGTTAGATATGGTTAGGGCTGTTGAAAAAAATTGACTCTGCAATGTTTCTGAAATTATAATTATTATATGACTAGTTTAATTAAAATTTCGACACCTCACTCTCTTGGCAAACAAAAGATAACCTTTTTCACCAATCCTAACCTCTGCTTCAATATATCTAGACCACCAGAATTTAACAAGTATATAAACTGGAGATGGCATTCAGGTTTCCTGAATAACACTTGAATTTTCATGGTTGTTGTTAGGGGCCACCAAATTGGTTCCAAATCATAGTGAGTGTGGCAGTCACCTAAGTTAATGTCAATTTGAGGATTAAGAGTGTAGGGGTGGAGTCTAGCTTAAATCTGGAGATCGCCAATGAAACCTCTGTGTGGGCCTGACCTTCTGAGAATTTGGGAAATGTAGTAATTCTTCCTTCAAGGCAGGAGACACTATCTCTGAGCTCACACCCTAGGAGACATTACAGCTGACAAGATGCATTGCAGCATGCTGATAGACCCTGAACTCTGGAAACTGGAGGATCCATGTCACAGGGAGACTCCAGCCAGTGCTGAGATGCTTCTACCACCACTGGATACACAAGGTTCTGCACCCACTGGTCTGTGATTGTCTTGGTGTCATTGCATGTGCTTCGTGAATCTGACAAGGGCTTTATAGATTGGTATCAAACATATGGGCTAATATTGGATTTATGACTTTGGACTGGACTGGAATGCTTTCTTAATGTACAGCTGCTCTTGTTATAAAACTCTTTCTTAGACACATGAACATTTATGAATTTGTTTCTCTAGTCTCTCCAGACTAACACAGTGAGTCTATGAAGAATAGAGCCAGCTTCACAATTGATATGTTTGAGCCCACTGGTGCAGCCACCCTTCTCATCGAGGGTCTTTCTGTTTTTCAGTAACATATGCACACTTATGCACACACAGGATGATATATGAGGGGAATTCAAAATGTTCATGGATAAATTTTGATATCTTTTAATTCCACTTCTCTATGAACTTTTGGAAGCCCCTGAATATGTCATATTAAATGCTGAAATGAATTTCCAAATATTTCAATGTCTTGGTAGTTTTCAAAATAAAATTGCAAATAAGTGCAAATTTTCTTATGCATAGGTCATAAAATACACCTCAAATAACTATATAATTCTTGTTGCTTTTTATGTAACCTCACAGGTGCAGGTGAGTGTGTGTGTGTGTGTGTATGTGTGTGTGTGTGTGTAAAATTAGCTTCTGTCAGTTATATTCTAAATTGAAATTTTGTATTTGGGATTTTCATGTTCATTTTGTATTTTTACAATACAATAATATTCATGTTAATACTACCACTCAACCATTTTAATTTCAGAATTTATTTTAGCATTGCTCTGCCTTGAGAGACCGTGTAGAACCTGAGTGGAAAACCAAAAATTCATTTACAATTAATCCTTTGCTGACAAAATAAAATCAAAATCATAGCAAGTTTTGTATAAACTGTACCAAATCATATCCCTATTTTTACAACATGCAGCTTAATTTCAATGTATATTAGCTCAATTTTTATGACAAATATTTTATTAAATGCCTTTGCCAGTCACCCATGAGCTGACATATGTGGCACTTTATAACACACTTCAAGGACTCCACCTGCACCCCGCATACTATTGCTTTTTGTCAGCAAACAGAGCTATTCCACTATAGCTATGGTTTGGGTAGCCATTCCCTGGCTTTGATTTTCTTTTAAGAAGTGTATCCCTCAGAAAATGTAATTAAGAAAAGCTTAAAGTAGGTGCTACTTGCACTATAAAGAATCATGATGGAAGGAAGAACTATGTGTCCTATAGAGCATTATTTCTGCCTTCTAGGGTGGCATGGGGGGTCATGCGTTGGGGTACTGAAGCATGGTCAACAGTTTAAAACCACCAGCCCCTCCTTAGGAGAAAGAGAAAGCTTTCTACTCCCAGAAAGACTTACAGTCTCTGAAACCCAAAGGGACCATTCTACTTTGTCCTGCAGAATCGTCAGGAGATGATAGAAACCAAATGACAGTGAGTGAGTATAAGTGATTGTCCCAATGGACTAAAAGAGTTGTGTATTTGTGCCCATTTCAAAGAAAATATTCCAAAAGAATGTGGAAGTTGTTGATTAATACCATGAATATCATATACAAGGAAAATTCTACTGAAGAACATTTAAAAATGGGTATAGACGTTGACAGAAAACTCTCAGGCATTCGAACTAGTTTCTCAAGCAGACATGGAACAAAGGGAAACATTACTACTAACAGGTGGATCTTGAATCAAAGCAGAAAATATTAGAAAGATGTTTACCTGTGTTTTGTTAAGGTGCAAAACTACTCAACTATGTGGATTATAACAAATTATAAATAGTGTTACCAAGGACAAGAACTCCATAACATCTTACTGTGCTCATGCAGATCTTGTATTTAAACCAAGAAGAAATTATCAGAACAAAACAAGATGATACTGCATGAGTTCAAATCAGAAAATTTTGTTGCCAGGGTTATATCTTTCACCATACTTATTCAATCGGTATCTTTAACAAATAATCTAAGAAGGTGGGTTACATGAAGGAGAGCACAAACTCAGGATCAGAAGAGACTTCTTAACAACCTGTACTATGCAGATGACATAATATTGCTGGCCAAAATGAAGAGAATATAAAGCACTTGCTGATGACAGATAAAGAGTACTACCATGGTTTACACCTAAACATTAAATAACCCTTCACAACTAGACCAAAAAGCAACAATGGAGAAAATATTGAAGTCATCAAGGATTTCATTGTATTTTCATTGATAATCAATGCTGATGGAAGCATCAAACAGTAATCAAATGATGTATTTAATTGGAAAAATGTGTTGCAAAATACTTAATTTTTTTAAGCACAGGCATCACTTTGATGACTAAGGTGTGTGTATGAGTTCCAATCCATACTTTCTTTTTCTTGTGGGTATAAAAATCAAGGCTTGTGGAGTTTGAAAAGATTTACTGAAAGTGACACGGATAGTAAATGCTTTACTTATATACAACTCTAGGACTGTTTTCTCTTTTTAAAATTTCAGTTTTGGGTTTATTTTTACTCTTCACTCAAATTAGCATGTGTCTTTCCTTTAGTTAGTGGTTTGACCTCGCTTCCTTTCCCAACCCTGGTAATTGTCAAATAATGTTTCCATTAGTAGGAAATTGTTTTCTTACAATATTTGCGCATATTTAGTTGTCTTATTTCACTCAGCAAATTATCTCCAGGTTCATCCTTTTTATGAAGTTGTTTATAAACACATCTTTATTCTTTAATCTGGGCTAGTAATCCATTGTGTATATATAACAAATTGTATTTGGTTATTATTCCATTGTTGGACATTTAGGTTGTTTTCATCTTTTGATATTGTAAATATTGTTTGATGATATGGTATGCATATATATTTTTGTGTCATGGCACTTATTTCTCTGTGATACATAACAAGTAGAAAGAATTCTGGTGCATATAGCATTTCTATCACCAAATTTGTGAGGCATTTCCTTGCTGTTTTCCTAGTGACTATATTATTTTACATTTCCTCCAGTAGGTACGAGAGTCCCAATCCCTCCACACCCTTGTCTGTAACTGAGAATTTCTGTGTTTTTTTGAGATTTGTTTCAATGTTAGAGTGAAACGATATCTCACTGACATTTAGATTTACATCTCTTGAGTGATAATGATTGAAAGCATTTATTCACAGCTTTTGGCTACCTGGATGTCTTTGATGAAATGTCTGTTCTTGTCTTCTGTCTATTGTAATTGTAAGATCTTTTGTTGCTGAGGTGCTAAAGTTTTCTATGTAATTAAAATTAGTCCCTTGTCTGATATGTTGTGGCCTAATTTTTTCACAGTCTTTGGGCTTTCTTTTTATACCATACCAGGATTTTTCAGTCATTTTCACATGCATTGATGATGCAGTGGATTAAGGGTGGGCTGCTGACCACAATTTTAGAAGTTCAAACCCTTCAACCACTTGTCAGATGAATGATAATTTGTCTGCACTGATAAAGCTTTATAATCTCAGAAGCCTTGTGGGAATGTTCTACCCTGTTCTATAGGGTCTCTGTGAGTCAAAAGTAATTCCAAGGCAATGTTTTTTAGTTAAGCAGATATGCAATGAAAGTTGGATGATAAATGAGGGAGAGCAAGGATATATTTATGCTTTTGAATTGTGTTGTTTATGAAGATAATGAAATATGCCATAGAGCAATATACCACAGAATAATTTCTTTTGAAAGAAATTCAGCTGGATTGACCCTTAGAAGTGAAGATGAATGGCGAGACTGATTCCAGATCTTTATACTTGTCATTGAAACTCAAACTCACTGACATTGAGTCCATCTCAACTCAGACTGACCCCGTGCTACCGAGTAGAATTGTCCCTGTGCACTTCAAAGATGTAACTCTTCACAAAAGTAGAATGCCTCCTCTTTTTCCAGCTGAGTGGATGGTAGTTTCAAACTGTGTTTTGAAACTTGTGGTTAGCAGCCCAACACATAACCACCTGTGCCAATAGCACTCCTATGGGAAATGTCATTAGAAGGGTTCAATCCCTAGAAGAAAATGTCATGCTTGATAGAGTGCTGGAGCAAAGAGGAAGCTTCCCAGTGAGAGGTTGCAGCAATGGGCTTAACTACAACAACTATTGTATGGAAAGTACAGAACTGGGCACTTTTTTATTATATTATACTTAAGGTCACTGTGAATCAGGACTTACTGATCAGTGTCCGCAATCACTCCCATGGTTTCAGAATAAAGAAAGCAATATTTAATAGTGGCTTTTTTTCTTACAGAGCAACATTTACAAAGATAATTTTAGAATAATTGTCACTGTATTCTGACTAGACAGTTTTAGACTGGAGAGTCTTAAATGAAAAATTTTAATCTCTAGACTGGTTTTTAAAAAACATGCCCTAGGATACAAACCACACTTTGATATGAAATGATAGAAAGGCAAAGCTAAACAACAACAAAACTGTAACCCTCATGTCATGATGGCATTCTTGTTTTTCAAGTGACTTTTTCATGTAACTCTAAATTCATGCCATGAGAAATGAAACATATGAACAGCATTGAAATTGGAATATAAGGGATTATGTAAAACCTGTTGTTCGTTATTTAGAGGCAATCAAATCAAGAGCCAGGCAGAGGAAAGACACCTCTTTATCACTGAGATAATTTAAAGACAAATACACAAAAATAAAATATTTGGGTACAATTTTAAACACAAAGACAACATATGCAGGTTTTTAAAGTGGGGTATTTTATTGTCCTGTGAAACACTGCACAGAATACTTTATAGCCATAAAGGTGGTCATTTGTAAGGTGAAAATACTGAGTCCATTAGACTCTTGTTTAAGTCCTTTATGATCTCATTCTACATTTGCATCCAGTTTTACAGTTTTGATCTCTCATATACAATGGGGTTTCAAAAGGTGATGAGAAAATTCCATTTTACTTTTATTCCATTTTTCACAAAAGTTTTGAAGCTCCATCATAGATTGGTGACTTAAATTTAAAAAACAATAGACCTATTTGAAATGTATTGAAATAAGCCTTTTTAACAGTCAAATTTAGAACTTCCTATGCTTCATGTTGATCTCTAAAACCTAGGCAAGGTTTAGCAAAGAAAGTATGGGGGTGAGGAAATGGCTCATTCAAAATATTTAAAATATGAAAAAGTATGATCACAAAATATACTGATGCAAAATGAACAAATGTCTTTGGATTTTGTATTAATGTCATCTCCTCCTACTCTCTGGAATGTCTCTACTACTCTCAAGAGATCCATCTTTAAGTAAGGTTACTCCGTGTCAGCAGAGTAATCTAGCGGGCTGACAGCCTGTTGAGAAAATCATGCATAGTGAATATTTTTGAAAATTCTGATTATTTTAAATGTATTGACTTTCAACTTTTTATATCATCCAAAAATGCAGCCTATGCATATGCATTTGGGCAGTATGGGCATGGATACATCTTTTTATATTGTAGCACTTAATATGGAGACAGAAGCAAAAGTTCCATCTTTATTAGTGGAATTATAGATGATTACTGAACCTAATCAGCTGTGAATGTGTGCAATGAAATGGTCAGCCAAATGACTAGAACTTTCACATATCAGATATTTGTTACGGCCTTGACTAATTATGAAGATTGTGATAACAGTAACTCATGACTTTTCTATTTAAAATACAAGTATTAAACAAATGTATGCCGTATACAATGTTTTTTAAATAATAGACAATTGATAAACACCAATGATAATCAAAACAAGTGAACAGTTACATGATGCACCTTACAAAAATTAGATCTATAGAATGGATTTTTAATATTGATTCTTAATACTAATACTCTGTATTCAAGAACTAGCTCGAATAAAAGCAGGCAAAAACAGAATCCAAAATCTCTAAACGAATAATGCAGGTGTGGAACACATGGCTAATAAAGAAAATTGTGAAAAGCACTTTAACATAAGGATTCAAATGGCCCTCTCAAAAGTAGCCTACCACATAAGCATATAGGACCATGACAATAACTTGAGCTACTCATATTACCATAAAAATATTAGAATATAGACACTTTACAATGTTCCCTTTTTTCTAAATGAGACTATTATCAAAAGTCTGAATTCCTACAGATCTAATTCACATCAAAATAAATAAAGGTGTTTAAAGAAACTAGCCTGAGATCCCTCTGGCAGCATAATCTTGTGACAGAGTACAGCAATTCCAGCAAGCATCCACGCAGCTGCAGAGAGCCCCAATCTGCCTAATGGTCTGTCAGTTCCCAACACTGTAAAGCTCTCACACACTGCACACTTTGGCACACAGGCTTAGCAATGCCCATTCAGGCTGGCTTGCAGGGCTACTGGGCATGGAGTCTATATTATATGAACAAAGGGAAATAAAAATTTAAAAGGCACAGAGGAATATGCACCCCACTTTAAAAGAAGTATTTTAAACCAATTCTGTTGTTGAAAATTTATCACGTGAGTAACTTTGAGGCAGAAAGTCTTTCAGTATTCCTGTAAAGAGGCTGCATATTAAAGTATTCAGTGCTTTTCTCTTTATGGCAGTAAGTGCACTGAGGCATAATTCTCCATGGTTTGACACAGATGTGTATTTCGTGATGATAATGGTCAATCTTTGCTAAGATGGAGAATGTTGTTTGAAATACTGATGAACCACTTTAATTGATTCTCTGGTACATTGTCACATAGGTTGTGGAGTGTAAATGAAAGAAAAAGAAGCCAAAATATAAATCTAGTATTGAAGATAAAACCTATATTAAAGTACTTTACATACATGGCTAAATTATAACATCAATATCACCTGTATGTACAAAGACCTCTGTTAAAATAGATAGAATTGGCATATGTTTTATCAGTAGATTTTTTTTAGGTTTTTTTAAATCCACAGCACCCATGGAATGACCATGATTGTCAATTTTAGTGAAAATCTATGACCTGAGTACTAGATAATGTATGAATTACCATGTCCAAACAACATAAGTGGCTTATTCTAATAATTCATAACACTGCTCTGGTTTCTCCTCAATTACCTAAAGTTTGACTAATTCTCCTTTCCACTTCTTGGTAGGAAACAAATTTGCAAAGTGATATTACTAAATGCATTTTCTTATAACAGGCTATTGATAAAATATTTTAATAGTAAAGTATATGACTTCAAAGGACCACTCTTTGCAGCTGACAGTTCGGGAGTATGGATATCAATCCACATTGAAGTCAGGAAAGTTTCAAATAAGAATAACATATCCTAAAGTAAATTAGAAGCATCTTTGGATTATAGCTATAATGGTTCACTCTTTTTCCCTTCTAATGGTAATGGAATGACTTGCTACTACATTTGCAGATGAGACTCCTTCTCAGAGGCTCTTTCCTGTGCTCTATTGCACATTCCAGTTTAGGAGACAAGTGCTTTAGGACTGCAAACCATGTTTGGCCACCTCTTGTGTATTGAAAAAAATAATATTGTTTATAGATGGTGCTTAGTAAATATTTGTAGATAAAGGGATCAGCATGTATTAAATCCCATTCTAAATAAAGGTGATCCAACAGAATGTGAAAATTGTGCAACAATATCATTGATAACACATGCAAATTATATGTTGCTGAAGATCTTCTAACACCAGTTGTAACACTGTCAGGGAGCTGCCAGAGGTTCTGCCTGGATTCAGAATAGGATGTGGGACAAGAGATATAATTGCTGTTGTCAGATGGTTCTTGGGTGAAAGCAGAGAAAACCAGAAAGAAGTTTGCACTTGTCTTTTATTAACAACACAAAGACATTCAACTGGGTGCACAATAACAGACTATGTATAGCCTTGAGAAGAATAAGAATACCAGAATACTTAGTTGTGAGCATACTGAACCTGTACGTGGATCAAGAGGCATTTGTTTGGAAAAAAAAATAGGGGAATACAGCACGATTTAAAATCAAGAAGGATTTGCATCAGGGTTATGTCTTTTTACCGGATGCTTTGCATCTGTATGCTTAGCAAATAATCAGAGAAATTGGGAAGACTTCTTTAAAATGTCCAATAAGCAAATGACACAATCTTGTTTGCTGGGAGTTTGGAAGACTTGAAGCACTTACTGATGAAGGTAAAGGATTGCAGCTTTCTGGAAGTGCTTGCTGATGAAAATCAAATAGTTTAGTCTTTAGTACGGATTATATACACCTAAATGTAAAGGAAACAAAATTCTTCCTAATTGGAGAAATATGCTACATCATGATAAATAAAGGAACTATTGAAGTTGTCAAGTATTCCATTTTACTTTGATACAGAGTGATCATGGAGACCATGGTCAGAAAATCAAACAATGCAATGCATTAAGTGAATTTGTGTCAGAAGGCCTCTTGAAAGAGATAAAGGAGCAAAGTACACATGAGGATTAAAGTACACATGATCAAAGCCATATTTTCAATTTCCTCATATGTATGTGAATCCTGAACAATAGAGTAAGAAAGATCGGAGGAGAATTTGTGCATTTGAACTATGAAATAAGTTATCATGGAGAGTCTTCCACCTTTCCAACAACTCTCTTGCTTACAATGCACAGTATCCTTTCTCAAGATTGGTCCCCCCTGATAACATGTCCAAAGAGTGAGACAGTATAGAGAGTGGGAGTAAACACACAGAAATAATATATACTTTTGAAATACAAATATGGCAACTGGATAGATATTGGAAGTACACAACCCATGGAGGGGTGATTAGGTGACATTGAGCGGACCATGTGTAAATACCCTGAGGCAGAAAATAATTCATCATGTCCAAGGAGCGGAAAGCAGAACAAGGTGGCGATTACAAAGTGAATGAATACGAAGAGTGCACCCAGAGGATGCATATACTCGAGTGTAAGCCCACCTGAATATCAGCTGGGATACCTAATTTTACCACAAAACAACATGAAAGATATGCTGCAAAACTCGGCTTATACATGAGTATATGTGGCACCTAGTGGGTTCGACAATTGTAAGAGCAGTTCCAGTCAATGCTTCATTTGATTGTGCTAGGATAATTTTGAGTGAAAGCAAGCCCGAGAGTTCCTAATAACACCAACAACATAATGCCATTAATTTGATACACACACATACATATATACATACAGACAGACAAATTGCAGGGCTTGCAATAAATAATAAAGAAATAAAAATAGTGGTAACTGACATGAGGAGAGAAACTCAGGGACATTTTATCAACAATTACCATACCAGGAAATGGGAAGTGTTTTTAGAATATTCTCTAATTCATGATGTTGTTAAGTAAATTTTGATCTTATCCTTAAAAATTTTAAGGAATAAGCATTTGTCTCTCTATCTATCTATCTATTTATCATCTTTGTATGTGTGTGTAACATTAATCGTGGACTATAATGTTTCAGGTTGAAAAATAAATAAATGAATCTGATTTATCCAGTGTTTGGGGGAAGTGACAAAAAAAGAAAAAAAGCTGATCACATTGTTAAATTAAGCTAACATAAATGAACTACATTTAGACATTCTTGGTTCGAGGCTTGAATTAAGGTTCATGGCAAGTCTTGTTTTACTTGAACAAGTTTGCCACCTTTAATCGCATTCCTAAAAAACTCAGTGCATACCAATAAATATAGTTAGTGATTTTTCTGAAGGTTGCATAGACAGTACTAAAAATCTCTTTGTAGAACTGTGAAAAACTTTTCTGACTAAAATTCTTTGCAGCTGACTTGAGTTTCTCTCAGAAAGTTACTAAATAGTGTCTTAATGTTTAACATCCAATAAACTTGAAATATCTGTTAATTTATATCATGACCCTATCACTTACCTGATTAAATTCACCAATGAATCCTCTCTGGTATTAGAATTAAACAGCAAATACTTACAAGCTTACACGATTCTAACCCTCTCATCTTTGCAGGGCCCTTGAGCATCCTCTTGGTGCACTCTTTGCATCCATTCACTTTGTGATCACCACCTTGTTCTGTTTTTTGCTCCTTGGACAGGATACATTATTTTCTGCCTCAGGGTATTTACACATAGTCCTCTCAATTTTCATCTGAATGTCACCTAATCACCCCTCCATGGGTTGTGTACTTCCAATATCTATTCAGTTGCCATATTTGAATTTCTTGTTAGCCTTTGCAAGCAATATGTTTCTATTACACACACATGAGAGTGAGTAAAAAAAAAGTATTACTAATAAGGTTCCACATAGGCCCCTCCGCAGTGTAGTGGGTTATGTGTTGATGTGCTAACTGCAAGATCAGCAATTCAAAACCACAAGCCACTCCTCAAGAGAAAGATGAGGATTTCTACTCCTGAAAAAAATGAGGAGCTGATATCAAAGGCTTAAGTAGAAAGAAAATATTTTGAGATTGATCATGGCAACAAATGTACTAATGTGCTATACGCAATGGATGGATGGGTTGTGAAAAGAGTTGTACAAGCTCCCAATAAAATGATTTAAAAAGAAAAAAGTTTCAGTCTCAGAAACTCACAGGAGCAAAGTTTCCAGCTTATACATGCACTGTTTATGCCAAACAAAGTACCTTCAAACATGTCTTCATTATCAGTAGATGATTGTCAACAAGTACTATAAGGAATACACTTGTCTTCATCTCATTTGTTGTTAATAAATGCTCTCGAATTGGTTTTGACTCACAGAGATCCTATGTACAACAGAGCAAAACACTTGCAGGTGCTACTTCCATCTACACAGTTGTTCTCATATTTGAGCCAATTATTATAGCCAATATGTCAATTCATAACATTAGGGTACCTTGCAGAAAATCTCCTACCAAAATACAATCTTCTGAGGAGATCTACAGAGCAAGCTAATTTTAAGGCAGAGAGATCGCTTTGGGTTATGGAGAATGTATGCGGGGAATGTAACGGGCCAATCTTGTAAGATTTTTCTCAAAGATTCAGGATAATCTTGGCAATTTTTATGAAGAAGTTTTAGGAAAAAAACCTGAAAAGTGTATTGGTGAAACAAAAGAGGCCAGCTGTCTTGTTCCAAGGAGTTTTTTTTTCCATCATGATAATGCAGCTGCTCATTCTTTGAGAGTAGCAAGTTGTCTTATAACAATTTCCTTGAGTAAAGGAAATTTATCAGCCTGAAAGTCTTGATTTTACCCCTTCTGACTTCTTTTTCTTTCCCAAACCCAAAGACCACTTAAAAAACATAATTTGAAATTCTAGAGGATTTTAAAGTGCTGTGTTGACATGTTGTAAATTAAAGAACATATAATTCTTCAGGAAAAAATAGTTAGAG
Source organism: Nesogale talazaci (assembly GCA_004026705.1). Lineage (NCBI taxonomy): Eukaryota > Metazoa > Chordata > Mammalia > Afrosoricida > Tenrecidae > Nesogale > Nesogale talazaci. The sequence goes on along the minus strand of PVJH01004078.1, from coordinate 117,100 downwards.
ATATGGAAACACTCCCTCAGATATGTATAGACCTAGATGGAGGATATGTTGAGAAACAATAGCTTGACAATTTTGTGTTGCTTTTAAATAAGCATTCCTATGATTTTATAGTGATAATTTTAAAACATATACCTATATATATGAATATAATATTACACACATCTTTCCTGATTTTAAACCATTCATCAAACAATACCATTCCAGACTCTGGCCTTGCTTCTTATTGTTTATAATTCTTGGGTTAAAATATGTTTTATGATAGACTTCTCATTGTTCTATAACCAAAGAGTTTCATGAAAGAGCTAAATATATATATATATATTTATTTATTTATGTGGTATTCAACATTGTGTTTGTTTCCTGTTTATGTGCCTCAGAGACATTAATTCAGCAGTCATTTATATATAAACACATTCTTACATCTATGGGTTCAAAAATGAATAAGAAATGATCTTTAACTTTGAGGAGCCCATAGCCTGATGTAATGAGTTAATTGAAAAATAGCATTTCATCATGATAATATAAGTTACCTGTCAGTTTCCAAACTAAAATTCTTCCCCCCCAAATCAAACTAGAATACAAGTAAAACTGCTTGATGCCAAAAGATTGCCTTCGCCCTTTGCTACTTGTCATTCCTAGCAAGTTGCTGATCTGCCACAGGTAATACTTTCATTATCTGTAAAATTCAAAAATAATAGTACCAGTCTTATAAAACTTTTGTGAAGCTATTTAATAAAATTATCCATGCAAGGTACTTTTAGCAATAAGCAATCGTGCACTGCTATTGTTATAATTTTAGAATTTCTTCCACACATGCAAACATTTTTTGAATAGGAAAAAAAAAATCACCAGGAGTCAGGCTAAAAGACTTCGATATGTTAGTTAAGCTTCTAATGGGGGGTAAGTAAAAAATATTGCTACTAGGGGTTCAATTCACACATGTATGAGATTATTATCAAGGGCAATGTGTTTGCAGATATATCTGCAATCCATGGTTAACTGCAAACATGTTCTCTCTGTAATACACTTATTTCAATCTTCTTAAAAGCACCTGGGGAAAAGGCCAATCAATACAGTAGCTTAGAAGGGTTTCTGTTAGGTCAGTAAAATTCAAGAAAGAGAGGTAATCTCAGAAGGTTATAGCAACTTTGTGGGGGCAGGGAACTCAATGGGGTCACCTTACTGAATTTTCTTGAAAGACTTAGAATTCTCACAAAGATTTATTATGAAGAAATTGAAGAAAAAAGAGGAAGAGCCAACATGAGACGGAGTGGCACAGTGGCTGTAATTGTATGCTCAAATCTAGCAATGGGTGTGAGGGTGGTGCCAAACCGGGCTCTCTTTTTGTTCTGTTGTGTGTAAGTTTGACCAGACCTTATAGCGATAACAAATCAAGATATATGACTCTACCTTAAAATATATATAGTGCACTAAAATAATAGAACCTTTATTCAACAAATATCAAAATGACAAGCTATTATTTCTTACCATATAATACATTTGGGTAGAAATCTTTATCAAACAAAAATATCAAAATATGTTTCTCACCATATGTTTCTCACCATATGTTTCTCACCATCTCTTCCAGCTAGGTCCCAAAAGAACTCTGAGCTCTTCAATTTGTACTGCATTAAAATGGCCATTTTGGAATCCCTAAGAAACTTCTTCTGAGTGTTACACTGCTTGAAATAATGAGATGAACCAGAAGAATGCACATCAGGTTGTTGCAGAACTGGGCAGGGTTTCACTCTGATGTACATAGGAATGATTTCAGTTGAAAACTGGTCTGACAGCACCTAACCACCGCAACCACATATCAAGCAATTATTTTGGATCAGTTATCCTTATGTTACTAATGAGGAAAGTTAGACTTCACCTAACTTAAGGTCACAAAACAAGTAGCACGTGGACTCCCACTCCTATGTGTCTGATTCTAAATCATCTGTTTAAAATTACATGTCCTACAAATTTCTACTTTCAGCACACCTTGAATGCTCTTCCCCATGGAATTTTTCACATTCCCTTGACATTGACACTGATGTTTGGATTTCACTTTTAGTCTTTTCAGATACTGCTAGCAAATCCCTTTAGCTACTTTGTATAAATTAGCCAAGATTAAATGTTCAGATCACATTTGATGTTTTAATAAAAGAAAATTACATAAATGATGTGTGCTTGACTGTGTACACATGCACATGCTTCTTTTCCTTCCAGATACTGCCATCTGACCACTCACTCGGTGATGCTGTTGACTTGGTGGTGACCCTTGCTGTTTTTAATCCCTCTCTCCCTTCATGGCAAGTCCCTTTTGGAGCCCCAAAGCTTTTCAGTTAATCAGAAGTTACTCCCTCTCTTGTCTCTCTTCCCATCATCTTCATAAGAGTGTTGAATTGCTTTTGAAAAAGTTCTTGCTGATTTTGTTAGCAACACTGCATGCTAATGGACCTTTCAATTTTTTATTTTTGGCAAATTCATGCCAAAACATATTTAGATGAGTATCAGTGCAATAATATGGTAAGAATTTCAAGCACTGAACTTTTTTCATTTAATTAAAAAATCATTTAAATATATCAGTTTTACAATAGGTGAAGAAAACTCCTGGTGACAGAATAAATCCCCAAACTGGCTTTTCTTATTTTTGAGGCTATACTGTCTTTGTTACAGTATGTGAGATGCAGAATAGTCGATTTTAAATTAATACACAAAACTATACAACTCTGTATCACTAAAATATTTTTGATAAGCAACCATTAAATACTGCTCAGTGTTTGTGCCAGGAATATATATGCGATTGAAATTCTGAGAGACCATTAGAAATTAATGTGATATCAAATGTCAACAGGTAAATCAACACATATTGGTTTTGAATTCTGATGTATTGCTAGGCAAGATGACTTTAACATGAGAGCAATTTGTAATTTCATTGTTAGTAAAACATCTTACCCTGTAAGCATAGAATAAAATCTGGCTTTATATCACCTAGGAATGAAACTTAACATTAAAATCACATTGCTCCGTGAAATTTTATCCATTCTCCTTGTGAATATTTACAAATTACTGAGACTTTAGATATAAACTTGATACTTTACTGGTAAGGCTTTAACATCTTTAGATTCGAAATTATACTTCTTTCTCTCTTAGATTTTATACTACCGCCTGTCTAATTGGTATACATAGTCTTAGATGCCACCAAGAATATCCATTATATGCTCTTTCACGTTATTGTGGCATAGATAGTGAAATACTTAGCTCTATATAACTTTAAGAATTTCCTATCTTGATTAGCTTTAATAGTGGAGTTATCACTTGGATACCTGACTATTGGACTATAGTGTCCCTCTGATCAATACCAAGATTTATAATCACATGTGCTACCAACACTTTTCATTCTGGTTAGAAGTTTCAATTAATGGTGCTTAAAGAATCAAATGAGTGTTGTGTTGATGCTTTTAATGATTAAAAGAGAATTATCATCAGTTTACAGTATTGTATTAACCAGATTCAGAAATTTCTTGGTCTAGTAGATAGCAGGTAAAAATATACAGAATTTATAACCAATTTCTAAAGTGATCAGAGAAGTATTTAGTACTGTGTTATAACATTACCATATATTTACTGTTACTTGTTATACATTCCTTATATTTCCTTGTCTCTACTGAAATTAACAGAGAAATAAAGCATTTTAAAAGGAGATGGGTGGGGCTGAGCCCTGGTGGCGTAGTGGTTGTGCGCAGGACTGCGGCCCACTGGGATGGAGGTTCAATTCCGGCTCCCAGGAGCAAAGGCTGGGCCTCCTACTCCCACCACCCGAGGGCAGTGATGCCTAATTAAAAAAAAAAGGAGATGGGTGTTTTAAGTGATAGGTTTAAAAAAATAATTCTAATTCCATAGGTTGACATTCAAAATTCTCACAACTTAGCATTTTTAATTCTTTCCAGATTTATCTTAATCTATGCATATATATATATATATATGAAGATCCATCACTTTTCTGTTAGGTTACCATACTGTGATGGCTTGTATGTTGCTGTTATACTAAAATTTATTTTACTTGTATTTCAAATACCTGTAAGGTCACTCCAGGTGAATTGTTTCAGTGTACCTTCCAGACTAAGAACAGATGATGACAAAGGAATAAGGTACCCACCTTTGAGCAATAAGACAATGCAAACAATAGCAGTGGAAATTTTCAGATATACTGAAAATCTTATGATAAAGAAGATGGAAGTAATTGATGGACTTGAATTATGGTGCTGACAAAAGGAGAAACAAATCTGTCTTCACAAAAGTGCAGCCTGCATGCTCCTTGGAAGTATGGACGGCGAGCTTTGAACATGTCATTTGAACATGTTCAAGAGTGAACAAACCCTGCAGTACACTATGTATGACAATGTGGGCAAGCGGTGAATTAAGAGGAGCTTTCTTCATGAGATGGGCTGACCCAGTGCCAGTTAATGGGCTCAAACATAAGCACAACTGCGCAGATGATGTAGGACAGGACAATGCTTTCTTCCATTTTCACATGATCACTATGAGCTGGAACCCATCTAATAACCCCTAACCAACAGATACATGAAACTTTCATTTTGAGAAAACTGATGCATTTGCTCCATTCCAGATATGGTTAAAGAAGGACATATGCATGTTTGTGTTCGTGATCATAACTATCATATATTAAACATGTGGAGTCCCTGGGTGGTGCAAGCAGTCAGCGTGCTCAGCTGCTAACTGAAAGACTTGAGATAAAGGGCACTCACAGGAGCCTTGCAAGAAAAAACAAGCGGTGTACTTACTTTGAACAATCCTCCCAATTGCATCTCAATGAGTCACAGTTCGACTCTGACACACTTGGTATCTTCATGAGTCAGAACTGACAACTATCATTGATTACTGGTTACTGAGCACTCTTTCTTGTCTTCTTGTACCTAACCTTCACAGCTCTGTAAAATAGATGTCCTTATATCTCCAATTAATGTATGCAACTACTGAAAGAGGGACATCAAAAGGTGAAAGATTTTAACAATTTCACACAATAAATAAATGGTAGACTCAAGTTCCCAGCACACTTTTACCAAATCCAAAATAGTCAATTTTTAATCAGATACAGAACAGTCCAAATTATTTCTTGTCTCTGCTAAACTTATGAAAATCTGCCCCACATTGCTTATTCATTTAAGCCTATTCAAGCTTCAACGCCCAGGTAAGTGCCAGTTTATTTAAGATCCCTTTAAATAATGATTCCTAACATTGTTGCTCTCTTCTTTTTTGATCATAGCCCACACTGACTTTATCATAGAGACCTTAACTCTTAAACACTATTTTGATATGTAATTACTTTTTAATCCTGTCATATTTCCTTGACCTAATTGCAAGCATGGGATCTCTCTGAGTCAGAATGGATTCCATGGCAGTGAGTTTAATTTGCACAGACAATGGCTTTTAAAGCTATCTATATTTTCAACATCTATCATTGTATGATACATATTATTTCCTGAGAAAATGTGATTAATAGATTGATTAAATAAAAAATAGGCATCAAGTTATTAGAAAGCAGTATATCTCTTCCATCCTAGAGTGTTTATAGATAAAATATTAGACTCTTTGATAGGTGTGATGGCTAGGGTTTATGTCAGGTAGACCCTTTGTGTCAAGTGAAGGTAGGTGCAGACCTCCATCTAATGACACCTCTTTGGATGTGTGAACTTGTGTGTAATGGAAAAACTCAGGGCAGAGTTGAACATGCTGGCCCCTTCACCTTCTACTGGATCTACTCCCTGTATCTGGTTCATTGATCTCCTGTTCTGTTACCATCAACCCAGAAACCACCATCAGCAGACCACCAATCTCACATTGGCTAACTTTTGATTCAAGGTTAACCTCTGCATCCACCAGTCCATGGCCTTTCTGCTTCATCACCCTGCTTCCAGTCATTAGTTTCCACAAAAATCAGGAAAAGTCTCCATCTCACATGTGAATTAGAGACTTGAACTGAACTACATTTCCCTATTTTGATAACTCTTCAACTCATTTCTTTATATAAGTCTTTTTCTACAAACAGGTGTTACTGGAGAAGCCAACCTGACACACTTGGTACTTTGTGTGGGTCAAGGAAAAAAAACATAAAGATGAATCTTCCAAGTTAGCGCTCAAGTCTAATGAAACAAGCAGATATTGAAGAACTCCATATCTGTCTCTATCAGTATAGGTAAGTCTATTACCCTTAAAGAAAAGTAAAAAAAAATCTAACTGCCTTCTAATCCCTGTAGCGACCTCCTGTGTTTCTCTGAGACTGTAATTGTTTACTGAAGTAGAAATCCAGTCTTTCTCCCAGAGCTTCTGGTGGTTTCAAACTGCCAGCCATGAAGATCACAACCCAATATTTAACCACTACACCAAAAGGGTTTCTACCACTATTACAGAGTGCACTCTTTTTTTGTGGTTGATCAAGATGCTTAATAACAACACATGGAGAGTTAATCTGTTGTCAAAGTACTTTGTGTGAACTAACTACCAACATATTTTCAGAATAGTTTTATTAGGCACTCATATATCATAATCCATACATCCATGCATTATGTCAAGCACATTTATACATTTGTTGTCCTCATCATTCTCAAACCATTTGCTTTCCACTTGAGCCCTTGATATCAGCTCCTCATTTTCTCTGTCACCCCACCTGCCCTCATGAACCCTTGATAATTTATAAATTTTATTATTTTTGTCACTCCTTACACTGTCTGACATCTCTCTTCACCCACTTTTCTGTTGTCCATCCCCCAGGGAGGAGGAGTCGGAGGTTCATAGTGCAAGGAATGTAAGTTTGGATACATCTAATTTATTGATATGGCTCCACTAAGCACAGATTCTTCCTTTAATGTTTCAGCGATTAAGGCCAGGAGAGGATGTAATTGTTTGTTTTGCTGTTTGCTGAAGCATGGATTGCAAGTACCAGACCCACTGTGTTGTAATATAGAAGGTATCCAAAGGTTTAGGAAAATTGGCATGTTATTGTGGATTTATAAGGATAAACCCATAAAGCCACAAAGAGAGTGCCCTAAGGATACACTTTTAGGAAACCAGTAATAAACAAATTTGATTCTTTGTGAAAGTCAGGCATGACTGGGAATGTCCCTAATTAAATTAAGACACTTGACTACTCTTTAGGTACTGTGCTCAAGTAGCAGCACTCAATCTACAGACAAGGTGATTTGGGTTACCATGTACAACCGAATCAAAATAGAAAAAAATAGTCTGATTAATATGGACCAATAGCATTTACTATTTAAACAGGATGTACCTAGGAGTGAAATAGATAGGGAAGCTACTAAATATCTACTTGTCCTTTACAAGCAGAATAATTCTAGACCAGATGAATGACAGTCTAACTTAAATTTCCAGAAGAGAGAGTGACGAACCCTCGATCAGTTCCCAGACTTGAGCCAGTTTACAGACTCACAACTGCTTGAATGGAGGGGAAGCCAGGTTCCTTTGAGAAAGAATCTCATGACTCCCCCAAAAGTTTATGCAGTTAGTCTTTCTTCCAGTCTTTCCGAAAGAGATGTGGCCCTTAGCAAGAGTCACTATTCACTAAGGGAAAATAAATAAAATCAGACTTTTCATAAATTACTAGACACTGTCTGTAAATTGACTTTGATTCCAGTAAACCCAGCCTTCCGTTTGAAGGCCCACCAGTGAGAGTGGGAATGTACTCATGAAGTTGTTAATGAAGTCTTGCTCGGATTTTTCTCACAGTGGGTTTGGTGGGTTCCCAGACTCATCCTTTAGTAATGTTTTCTGCTTCCTAATGCATTGTTAGGATAGACATAGTCATAAACTGGCCGTACTCTGCTATTGGATGCCTGAAATGTGGAATAGAGGTTATTATGGCAGAAAACACCAAGTAAAAGCCATTAGAACTGCCTATTCCTAGGAAAATAGGAAGTCAAAAGAAACAGCATGCTCCTGAAGGAATTATAGACACTACTCCACCCACTATCCTTACAATTGTTCCTATGCCTGAACACATTTTTTCAGAGACTGTGTAAATCCATTTCCTTGAGAGTCTTCTTCTCTACTTTACCAAGCATGATGTCCTCCTCCAGGGACCAGTCTCTCTTGACAGTATGTCCAAAGTAGGTAAGACAAAGTCTTGCCATCCTTGCCTCTAAGGAGTCTGGCCATAGTTCTTCCAAGACATATCAGTTTGTCATTTTAGCAGTCCATGATACTTTGAAATTCTTCTCCAGATCTCAATTCAAATGCCTCAATTCTTCACCAATCTTCATTATTCAATTTCCAAGTTTCACAAACATATGAAAAAACAAAAAATATCATGGTTGAGGTCAAGTGCAACTTAATCTTCAAAGTAAAATTCTTGTTTTAAATATTCTAAAACAGATCTTGTGCAGTAGATTTACCCAACTGAAAACATCTTTTGATCTCTTGACTGCTTCTTCCGTGAACATTTATTGTGGATCTAAGCAAGGCAAAATCCCTGACAACTTCACCTTCTACTCCATTTACCTGGGAAATTTGTCTCCTCCTCATTTCTAGTAAGCAAGGGCGTGTCCTCTTCATATCTCAGGTTGCTATTAAGCATAAAAATGCATATAGCTAAATAAGCTTCAATATTAAATAATCTGAAACAATTCTTTCAAAATAGTAGAGCCAGGTGGGAAAATGGAATTATAACTAATGAGCATCAAAAGTAATAAGAAAGTCTAGAAACACAATGAAATTAAAATAGAACTATATTGAGAGCTGTGTTATCTGGGTAGACTAGAGAAACAAATCCAGAGACACTCATATGTGTGCAAGAGAAATTGTATATTTATATCAAAGAGAAATTATATATTAAGAAAGCATCCCATCCCAGTGCAGATCAAGTCCCTAAGAGCAATAGTACCCATATGTCCAATTCCAATCTATAAATTCCTCTTCAGACTCATGCAACACATGTAATGACGCTGAAAGCAGGAAGATAAGTGAGTGGAAAGTCTTGTGGATTCAGTGATGTTAGAAGCCTATCAGTGCTGGCGAGGGTCTATACATGTTTTCTCCAGCTCTAGGTCTCTGTTTCTCTCAGTGTAGCTCCCTGTGGCTTGTCAACAGGAAAGTTTCTCAGGGAGAGACTCTCTGACCCACCTCCAATGAGCTATCCATCAACTTAGCACCTCCAAATGAGGTTAATAAGCTATCACTCCATTAAATGACTGATCACCACCCCTTCAAGTTGACAACAGATTATGTAACTTCTGCGAGAGTATAATTTGAAAATATTAGAATAATTATGAATTTGATCAAGTATTCTAAATAGTATTTAATATGTAAGTACATTAAAAATAAAAATAAATAGTTATATTTATAGAATATTATCTTCAAAACTTGCTTCCTTGTAATCAAAGAAAAAAGTATTTTTTAATATAGATTTTGTTCTGGGCTCTTATAACATTCAATACATCGTTCGTATTAAGCATACTTGTACACATGTTGCCACATTCATCTACATACATTTTCTACTTGAACCCCTCCAGCATACATTTTCTACTTGAACCCCTCCAGCATAAGCTCCTCTTTCCGTCTTTCCTTTAGTTCTTTTTTTCTAATTCCAACTCCCCATATTTCCGCTTCCCCGTTCTCCACCATGAACTTCTAATAATTTACAAATTGTTATTACCTCTTCATATTGTACACTGTCCAATGTGTCATTTCACTCACACACACCCTGTTGTCCATATCCCAGAGAGGAGGTCACATGTAGATCCCAGAAATTTGTTCCCCCTTTCTACTCTATCATCCCTCCACCCTCCCAGTGTCACCATTCCCCACTAGTCTCAAGGGACTATCTATCCTAAATTCCCACGTTTCCGACTTCAATGTACATCCCATGGTCTAGCCGAATCAGTCTGACAGAATTGGGATAATGATAGTCGGTGGGAGGAAGCATTTGAGAACCAAAGGAAAATTGCACATTTCATTGCTACTACACTGTATCTAGACTGGCTCATCTTCTCCCTGCAATCCCTCTGTAAGAGGATATCACTTCACTTATCGATGGGCTTTGGGTCCCCAATCTGAACTCCCTCTCATTTATAATGATATAATTTTTAGATATTTGATGCTTGATGCTGGATCCCTTTGAAACCTTGTGGTCATACAGGCTGTTGTGGTTCTTCCATGTGGGCTTGCTTCTTAGCTAGATGGCCACTTATTTACATTCAAGTCTTTAAGACTCCAGACACACATCTTTTGATAGCCAGGCACCATCAGCTTTCTTCACCACATTTGCTTATGCACATATTTGTGGTCAGTGATCATATCAGGAAAATGAGCATATAATGTTATGATTATTAGTTCTTGAAACCTGATAATTGATCCTTTTGGCATCTCTTGGTCCCATAAGCTGGTGTGCATCTTCCATGTGGGCTTTTTTGCTTCTGAGCTGGATGGCCATTTGTTTTCTTTCAAGTCATTAAGACCCCAGATGCCAGATGTTTTGATAGCCGTTTACCATCAGCTTTCTTCACCAAATTTGCTTATGCCCACATTTGTTTTCTGTGATCGTGTCAGGGAGCTGTGTATCATGGAATGCCAATTTAATAGAAAAAATGTTTTTGCACTGAGGAAGCACCTGATGGAGGTCCAATGCCCATCTGTTGTTCTAATTCTAAGCCTATAAGTATATGAATATTGATCTATTTCCCATTGTCATATCAATATATGCACCTATGTATATCACTGTATTTAACCTCTATAAATGCCTCTTACTCCACAGTTTTTTTCTCTATTTCCCTATTCCTTCTCCCGTCCTACCATCATGCTCAACCTCCATTTGGATTTCAATATTTTCTCTCTGGTACATTAGTCTTAATCGATACCTATCAGACCTTCCACACCCACCCCGCCACTGATTCTGAATCACATGCCAACAGCACTCCCCCACATCCTCCTTGCTACCATCAGTCCCCTCATCTCCACCCCCCAGACTTCCCATCTAGCCCATACCATCCAGATAGACCTGTAGAGAAAATAACATGCTCAAAAAAAGGACATCCCATAATGAAGCAACCAAAGGAAAGAAAACAATGAAAGTATCAACAACAAAAATCCCCAATATCCAACATGTAGGTGTACATGCAAAAATACAATAATAACAACAATATAAAAACTTACAAATAGTTTAAGGTCTGTTCATTGACCTCTAGGAGTGTCTCTTGGTTAAGTGGGATGGGGTGCCACACTCTGGTCACAAAGCGTATCTTTGGTGCTCGATCTGGAGCTCCATGTTCTGTCACACACCCATAGTTTTTTGGTGTGGTTGGGTCAGACAGGGTATAATCCTGAGCCTGTTTCTCTATTGTTGACCCCAAAATGTCTTGGATCAGTGAGGGTAGCTATATTTCATATTGGGGCCTGTCATATGGTCCTCTCTTTGTATTGGCAGTTCTGAGTGGGAATATCGTCCTGAAGGCTCGGTGGGCCAGGATGTACTTCATTCTATCTTCCTCCCCTTCATTTATTCTCATGTACTCTGGTCAGGTATATCTCTCTCCCTAAGCTGTGGCTTCGGTGCAGACCTCCAAGGCAAGCTCCCCTAGGGGAGAGGTGGGTGCTCCTGTAGTTGGAATTGTAGTCAGTCCTCTCCACTGGTTCTCAGCTTCATTGCTTCATGTTGCATTCACTTCCATGAACACCTTATTTAAGTTTGATTCCTGTTTTCCTGTGGAGATATAAAAAATACACTCCCCTTGGGTGGGTTAGTACACCATTCCCTCACTACTTAACACCATCTGACCTCCCACATCCTGGCATCCCACCCTAGTTGGCTACCATATTTAGCCCTGGATTTGGTCTGGCCTCAGCTGTACTACCTGGGCCTTCACCCAGGATTTTCTGTATTCTGTAGGTTTTTCCCGATACCACTTTTGCAATTTAAAAAAAAATTATCATTAAGTTTACCTCAGCGGACTGATATTGTACATGTCCTTTTGCCCTTGGATAACTTTGCTTAGCATAATTTTGTCCAGTTCTTCCCATGCGGAGATGTGCTTCACATGTTCATCACTACTTTTCAGCGATGCATAGTACTCCATTCTATGTATATACAACAGCTTTTTAATCCACTCATCAGTTGATCGAAATTTGGACTGATTCCAACTCCTTGTGATTGCAAACTGTGCTTCAATGAACACTGGGGCACAGATGCCTGGTAGTGGATTCTTACTTGCCTCTTCTGGGTATATGACAGTAGAGTTGGGTCATATGGTACTTCAATTTCCATCCATCTGTTTTAGATATCTCCAAATTGATTTCCATAGTGGCTGCACATACTTACAGATCCACCAGCAGGGCATAATAGTCCTTATCTCCCCACAGCCTCTCCAAAACTTGTTGCTTTCCAATTTTTTTAATTGGGCTATCCATGAGTGTGTTAGGTGATATCTCACTGTTGTTTTGATTTGTAATTCTCTTATGGCTAATGATCAGGAACATTTTCTCATATATTTACTGGCCATTCTGATTTCTGCCTCTGTGGAACTTCTCTTCAGTTCCTTTGCCCACCTCCTCAGTGGGAAATTAGTTTTGTTCTTTTTGGAAACTATCAGGGTATTGTTAATTTTGGTTATCAGGCCTTCATCAGTTTTGTCATTGCTAAAGATGTTTTCCCAGTCTGTCTGCTCTCTTTTTACTCTCTTGGTGAATTCTTTCGATGTACATAGGTGTATCTTCAGTATATCCCACTAATTGAATAGTCTCCTCCGTGTTTGTGTTTTTTCCTATTTCTGATAGTTATGTAACTCCTGTGTCAGTGTTCTCAAGTTGGTCCCAGTTCCCTCATTGATGGCCCTAATAGCTTGGGGTTTTACTTTGAGATTTGTGATCCACCTTGAGTTATTCTAGTGCATGGATGAGGTAAGGGTCCTTTTTCATTTTTCTACAGATAGGTATCCATTTTTTCCAACACCACTTGTTGAAAAGGGCATCTGTCTACCATTTGATATTTTTGGACCCTTATCAAAAAGCAGTTGTCTGTAGGCTGATGTTTTCATTTCTGGACTTCCAGTTCTTTTCCATTGGTCTGAGTACCTATCATTATGCCAATATCATGCTGTTTTGACCACTGTGGAGGTATAATATGTATTAAAATCAGGTTTTTATGTATTTTATGTATTAAAATTAGTTTAATGCAATAACAATACATTTACCCTCATCTTTCTTCAAAGAAATTGATAAATGATTACCAACTTTATATGGAGAGGAAAGAAGTCCAGAATTAGAAAGACGAAAGACATAATGGGAGCTAGCGTAACCTGATTTTAATACAAACTATACAGCCACAGTGGTCAAAACAGGATGGTATCGGTATAATGAAAAAAAAGTATTTTTAAAGTAAACATTCAACAAAGAATATGAAAATGTAGCCAAAGAAAAATGGAAGTATGCTCTGCATCGCAAGAAGTGCTGTCCTCATTACCATTATTTTGGTGTTTGAAAACTCAGAATTCTGCATCTAATAAACACACACACACACACACACGCGTGCGCACGCGCATGCGCGCACCTGCACCCACACCCGCACACCTCTGTAGAGGTCTGTTATAGCATGGGTTCTCTAGAGCAGCAAAACCAGTGAAGCTCTAGAAGTTTCTATCAAGAAAGTGGCTCAGAGTTGTAGAGATGGGTAAGTTCCATGTTTATAGGTGAAATATCAGGCTTCTGATTCATATCACTTCAGGGGCTGATGAACTCAAGATAGAAAGATCCAATGGCAGGTTTCTGGCTATTTAGCCCAATGAATCCTAGGCTGCAAGGTAAGAGGGCAGGCCTCTGGTTCAGGCCCCAAAAGTCAAAGTGGGACAGATCAACTAAATTCAGGATCAGACCCAGAGAAAAACAAGCAAACTTTTCCACATTGTGTATGTATTTTGGAAGCAAGCCACACTTCAGAATAAATTTCCTTTTAATTGCTTGGCTGCTCATTAAAGATCTCATCATGGAAATGATTACATTTTATTAGACTTCATCTTGAGGTATTAATTCGGAACCTCTAAAAATCCTGACTCAGCAATCTGACACAAAACTTAACTACCACAAAGCCTAAACAAGTATAAATGGTTTTTTCAGATTGATTTCAGTTTGGGATGCATTGTCTTTAAAAGATTATTGGATAAGTGAAAGGTATACATCCTACCCTGGACTTTGAATAAAGAATGGTTATGAGAACTCAGGTTCATGAACTCATATGCTTTATTTATTTTTCTCTCAATTACAAATATTATCTTATCACTATATATTCCATAAAATATTGGTGGAGCCAGATAAAAATACTCAAAATTTGAACCTAATCATCAGTACACACTCACACACACATTATGATCACCTATGATTTTTTGGACTTGAGAGTGAGTTCCTGGAACTGTATACATTTAACCAAATCCCCTACTCCTAGATTTGTAATATTGCATAGGCTAAATCAGGCTCAAATGTTCGAACAAAAATGTGATCTGAAAATAAAGATATGTTTATCTTAGGCATACAAAATTCTTTGGGGCTACAAGGTAGAAGAATACATTTCCAGAAAATTTTCAATGAGATCTTAATTTTCTCATTACAAAAATGAAGCAAAAAATCTGAATATCTAACTCTTAAAATTCAAAGCAATCAAAACCTTATGAGGCTTAATGCATGTGTACAACCGTCAATGTAAGAGTTGACCAAATAAAGACAGGAAGGCCAGATTTATAAGCAAAGGTTAAATAGGAACGAGAAAGGAGTCCTATGAAGTAATGAGGGGAAAATGACAAGGGCATTTTGAAAATAGCTTATATGTGTGTTTTGTGTGGAAGAGTCTCTAAGAAGTCATAAAATCCTCATTGCTTAGTCATTTAAAAATCAGAACCTATAGAGGCAAACTTAAAAATGCTTAATTATGTCTCTGGTTTATTTCTGAACAATTATTGTGGATCTGACACTTACCCCCTTGCTTTTGAATTCTTAGATTGTTTCTTTAAATTGTAGTCTCTAATTATCATAAAGAAAGTTATTAAATATATTACTGTTGACAGGAAAATAATATGAGGAGTGTTTGAATAATTCAATCGTGTTGACCTTTCATTTTGTATATAGTGCTGAAAAAGATAATACTGATTTATATATAATATTCAAATAAAAATAACTTCCATAAAAATAAGCAAGACTTAAACATTTTACTAATTATCTGAGATCAGTAGCAGTGCTTGTTTCAATATTGATTTCCTGTATGAACCAGATATGACAGAATTTAAAAGATAATTCAGAAAGTACATTACACCTACATTGCACAACTCACTGCAATGTGTTGTTTAGAATTTAAGGTAATGTAATATAGCTAAAAAATGCTCTAATTCAATAATCTATTTGGGGGAAGGAAAAGGGCATGAATGCTACAGAGAAAAGTTTATAGAAAGGGAATATGCAGCACACCTAGGGATCTAGTTAAGAATGTAGATTTCTGGGCCTCATGTGAGATCTACGTGGACCCAGAAACCTGGATTTTTATCAATAGTCTCAGGTAATCTTGATATGAAATTGAATTTTAGAACTAATAACAGGAAAAGAAAGTTGCAATGAGAAAACTGCAGGAAGAAAGGCATAACTTTTCATTTTCCCAATGTCATTAATAAGTAACGTACTCTAATTTTCTGTGAAATTCCCCAAACGCAAACCAACTACTATCGAGTGAATTTTGACTTATAGAGGACCTATATTTCTGAGACTGCAAGTCTTTATGGGAACAAACAACTAAATTTTTCTCCTGCTGAGCTGCTGATAGTTTAGAACTGTATACCTTGCAATGAGGAGCCCAAAGTCTAACCAAAGCATACAATAACAGACAGGTGACATAAGATTATACTTTCTTAAAACCAGAAATTAGTGTATTTTTATTGGTCCATAAGTAGGAATTTTATCTCACCATAAATTTTTTCACAACACAGAAAAGATTTCCCTTAAAGCTAATTGTATATCAAGTCACAAAGCTAATTCAGAAGACGTTCCGTGTTTCAGCCAATTTCAATATATTTTTACTGCAATGTATATCTGTGTCACATTTGATAAAATAGAACCATTACAGCCAAAAAATGAACAAATCTATAAAACAAACAGACAGAATGCTCCCTAGAAACGAGGATGGCGAGAGTTTGTCTCAAGTTCTTCGGACATGATATAACAGGACAGCACCATGTTTGGCAGAGGGACATGAAGAAAGAGGAAGGTGCTCAATAAGACAGATTGACACAATTGTGACAATAGATTCAAACATAGCAATAATTTTAAGAATGGCCTGGGACCAAACAATGTCTCCTTTTGTTGTTTTGAATTTGCCAACACTTGTTTGTTAGTTGGTCATACTTCATTAGCTTATGCATTGCTGTGATGTTGGAAGCTGCACTGGTATTTCAAATACCAGTAGAAACCAAAGTGAACATGTTCCAACAGAGCTTCTGGACTTAAAAATAGACTACAAAGGAGGACCAGGCTGCCCACTTTGAAAGAATCAGCCATTGAAAACCTTATGGGTAAAGGAAACAGTATTAGATACTAAAAATCTAAGGAATAGAAGCAAAACATTGTCATAGATTGTGCCAGAAGATGAGATCCTTGAATGAGAAGGCCCTCAAAGTAATGAATGAGGATGAGCTGCTATCTCAAAGTAAAATAGATTACAATGATATTGATGGAGTAAAACTTGCTAAAATAAACTCTTCAGGATCTTCATTTGCTGATGAGACACAACTCAAAATGAGAAGAAACAGCTGCAACATCAAGTAATAATGGGATGTGGAATATGTGAAATGTGAATATAGGGAAGTGGGAGGTCATTAAAAAATAGAAAGAGATGCATAAAGATCAATATTGGTGAATTGCTAGTGAGCTGAAATAAACTGGTATAGACAACTTTGAATCAGAAAGTCACGTGGTTACAATGCTAGAAAGGACAGATTGATGAAGAATGGTGCCCCATTCATCATAAAAAGGGACATCTAAAGTTCAATCTTGAAGTATAATGTTGTCTGTAATAGGATAGCATCTATCCACATACAAGGAAATCCAATTAATACAACTATTATTAAAATTTGTGCAAAACCCACTATAACTAGTGATAAAAAATTCTACCAATGTTTTCAGTCTAAATTTTATCACATGTGCAGTCAAGGAACAATGATAACTATTGGCAATCAGAATGCAAAAGTTGGAATCAAAGAGAAAAGAACAATAGTTGAAAAATATGTTCTTGTTTGTTGAAATGAAGTTGAAGATGACAAGAAAGAATTTTCTTGAAATTCTTTGAAAATTCTTGTCATCTTCAATTTCATTTGAAGTCCAAAGACTTCTAAGTAGGCCTTTTTTTTTTTCTCCTAACACCAACAGTAAGAAGTACTTTGAATTCTCCAGATGGAGCACACATAAATCAAATTGAATACATCTGTGGGAAAAGACCACAAGGAAGCTCACTATAAGCAACTAAAATGAGGCAAGGGACTGACTGTAGAACCAATGATCAGTTGCTCATATTGAAGTTCAAGTCGTACTACTGCAACTGCTATTGGATGGTATTCAGCAAAATTTAACTTAGATGTAATATTGTCCTATTATCTGAGCATACTGCTGGGTCACCTTTCTGTGCAATGGTCCCAAATAGGGTTCTCTTCCAGGCTGTTGGCCAAATAGCTGCCTTCAAAATTTCCTGACAGAGAAGAGCTTCCAGTGCTTCAGCAGTTTATTCAAGCATTTTAGTTGGCATTTCATCAGGTCCTGGAGTCTTATTTTTAGCTGAAACTTTCAGTGCAGCTTGAAGCTCTTCCTTCAGCATCATTGGTTCTTGTTCATATATGATCTGTTGAAATGACCAGATGTCAACTAGTTTGCTTTTCTCAGTAACTCCATGTATTTTTCCATCATAATTTGATGTTTGCTTCATTGTTCAATATTTTGAACAATGGCACTTAACAAGTTGAAGTTGAAGTTGAAGAAAATTAAATAAGTTTATGAGAGCCAAAATATGACTTGGAGTATAAGTCATCTGAATTTGAAGAATATATCAGAGCAGATATGGCTCATTGAACACTAATGACAAAAGACTTAATGAGTTATGGGATTATATGAAGACCATCATAAATGTAGACAGCAAATGATCATTTGATAGGTCAAAATGGATGTCAGAAAGTTTCACACTGTGAAACATACCTTAACAATAGAGAAGTGAAGTCAATTAGAAGAAATGATGATGTCAAAGAGCTGAATAAAACATTTCCAAAGACAGCTCAAGAGAGAGTAAATCATAATGAAAAATGCAAAATCCAAGAATTTGAAAATCACAAAGGATGCACAGAGTGATTCTTAAATAAGTCTTAACTTGCAATATTGAAAGATTGTAAGGACAAAATATTGAATGATTCAGGGAATATCAAAAGAAAATAGATATAATACAGGACCACAGTATCCATTCCAAAGAAAAGTGACCTAACAAAATGGCCAACTTATAAAGCAATATTATTATAGCATATGCAAGGTAAATTTGGCTAAAGATCATCCAACAATGGTTGCAACAGTACTTTGACAGGGAATTATCAGAGGTTTAGGCAGGATTCAGAACATCAGGAAAAATGAACAGCATTGCTGAATTTCAATGGACTGTGGATGGAAACAGAAAATATGTTTCCTTGTATTTATTGACTATACAAAGAAATTAGATTGTGTGAATCAAAATAAACTATAGGTATTCTTGAAAAGAATGTGAATTTCAGGACACTGCATTGCGCTCATGTGGAACTGGTACATGAATCAAGAGATACTTTTTCTAACAGAACAAGCCCATGTTGTGTTGCATAAAATCAAGAAAGGTGTGTACCAGTTGACTCCTCTCACCACACCTATTCAATCTGTACACTGTCCAAGTAATCAGAGAAACTTGATTCTATGAAGAATTCAGTATCAAGGTAGAAGGAAGACTTAATGACAACCTGTGATAAGCAGATGGCACACTTTGCTTGCTCAGTGAGAAGGACTTGAAGTGTGCCCTGATTAAGATCAAGAATAGCACTATTCAGTATGGCTTAATGTAAAGAAAGCCAAAATACTCACAACTGGATTAAGCGATCACATCATGATAATCTGAGCAAACCTTGAACCGGTCAAGGTTTCCTCTTGCTTGCATCCACATTCAGTGGGCATGGAAGCAGCAGTCAAGAGATTGAGTAACACATTACATTGGATATATGTGCCACACTAGACTTCTTTAAAGTATTGAAATGAAGATTTTACCTTTAGACCTAAGATGTGCCTGACCCAACCCATAGTATTTTCAGTCACCATGGTATTTTCTTTTTTCTTTTTCCTTCCCCTCACCATGGTATTTTCAATTGCCTCATACGCATGTAAAAGTTGGCTTCTGCATAAAGAAGACCAAAGGAAAATAGATGTACTATTGAACTATTGACCTATGGTGTTGGCAAAGAATTGAAAGTACTATGGGTTTCCAGATGAACAAACAGTTCTGTCTTGTAACAAGTACAGACAAAATGCTCTTTAGATGCAAGATTAATGAAACTTGGTTTTGTGTTCTTTGGACAATTCATGAAGAGAAAATAGTCTCTGGAGAAGGCTATTATATTTTCTAAAGTGGAGGAACAGATAAAAAGAGGAGAAAATGGCTGAACACGGTGGCTGCAATCGTGGGCTCAACCGTAAGAACAATTGTGAGGGTGGCACAGGACCTGAGAGTGGTTTGTTCTGTTGTTCAGAGGTTTCCTGTGAGCCAAAACTGAGTAAGAAACACTTAATAAAACCGACATGCTTATGCAAGAGCTGGACATTGTGGAAGTGCCATGAACTTACTACTCTAGGTGTGAATATAATAACAATAGTAAAGATGGCACAGGACCAAAGAGTGTTTAGTTTTACATAGGGCCATTATTAGTTGGAACTGACCCAAAGGCAGCCAACGACACCACCAAATGATGATCAGTTGCCCTCAAGTTTACTCTGTGTGTCAGAGTATAACTGTGATCCATAGGGTTTTCAGTGCCTGGTTTTTTAGAAAAATGTAGATAGGCCTTTCTTCTAAAGTGGACTGAAACCGTGGTAGCAGGTACTTTTTAAGAGGTAGCTTACTCAAAATTTTACAAAATGATAAATAAGCATTTCATAACTACATATCACATTTTGTTATTTTCTTATTCCAATGGTCTCATTTTGAGTAATGTTTCCTTAAAAGAGAGCTGAATAAAGAACATGACTTTGGGGAAATTCTAAGTCATACTAATTTCAAATATATCTATCTATAAAATATCTTATATAATGTGGAAACACTGTTCCTATGTGCTTATTTACTTAAAGTATAATGAAAGGTCACACTTTATTCATTAAGAGTTGCAAGCTAGTCAGATTTATTGGTTTATTTTTTAAACTAACAATAAATCACTTTTACTGATGGCTCAATCAATTTTTGCCCATTTATTATGCCATTTTATCAGCTGCTTAGTTTTCTAAATCAATCTTAATTTATAAAAAACTTGTCTTCCTTCTCTTCTAGGACACAGTGTAATGCTGAGTATTGTTATCCCTATGGAGCAAGGACAGAGCCAGAATCAGGAAACACGATGACAAAGGAAGAGTCACTATTTGGTTACGTATGGCGGTAGGGAAGATTTGGGTGTGTGTTGCCTGATGCTGACTATATGTTCTGTGAAATAGAACATTATGTGATTTCAATATGTCTGAATATCATATAATATACAGGAGAGAGGTCTGGAGAATAATTACCAGGTGGGTCTGGGACCCATGTCCCAATACCTTTAGTGTCATTGCTACTGGTCCTATATGATCACCACCGGGTTCTGAGACCATGCTTGCTTTCTCACTGTGGGACCCAGAGAGCTAGTGAGAGACAGATCAGATCTCCACATTTAGAAAAGTATGTCTGCTACATACTGTTCTCCCACTGGGAATTCTGAACTCTGTTATAACATTATGGAGCAAAGATAGATACCTAAATATCAAAATGATCAAAAACTTAATTTAAAGATAGCTTTCCTTAAAATTTGTAAGTTGTACCATTTTAAAATAATTCACAGCATAAGTTATTTTGCAATTGCACTTGAGAAAGTGGAGTTTGGGCAGATGTGAGTATGGTTGCAGGAGCAGAGACTAGGGGTGATCAAGCATTTGGTGTCCGTTCTTGGTGTTCTCCAGGGTGATTCAAGTGGCTGTTGAACCAGCAGCCACTTCACCACCATAGTCCCTAAGAAGGGCCTTAGGGGGACTGACCAGCTGGCTGTAGATCCTCAGATCTGCAGAGGAGCTAGCTTGTGGGGGAGGTACAGTGGAGAAAAGGAAGCATAATTCTAGGGAACCAGACAGGGCAGATAAAGACATCAATCCCTTTGATTCTCAGCCCAGATCAGAAGACAGCCCCAGAACCCTGCCAAGTGGATACTTCACAACCTGGGGTCCCGAATAATGGGAACAAAACAGGTGAATGAGCAGCTCAGCAGTGAGTCAGGCAGGCAACTGAAAGCAGACAGAAGTGGAGAGCACAAGCCCAGAGAGCTCCAATCCCACTTGGCAAATCTGATCTGCCCTCCTTGAGGTATAGTTCAGCACAACCCTGATTCTAAGACACCCCAAAGGACCCAGACCTCAAATAAAAGAGCCACTCTGGAGATTTTCTTTCTCTTTTTTTAGTGTGTGGAATTTCCCAGTATTTCACACACCTGGTTCATTAACAAAATATCACCATAACAAAGCAAGGAGAAGCGGTAGCAGGTTTTGCAGGCACATCAGATTTCATAAAACCAGGCAGGGATTCCTCACTCCAGGGCAAGGGGTGGAACCCAGCAACTCTATCCCCAGGTATTGCTGTTGCTCTGTGTTCTATCACCTCTTTTCAAAGATGGACAGCATATTCATAATTCATCCTCAATCAGGGCTTCCCCAATTATAGGTATACCTAACAAGGCAGGAAAGATTATATATATATATATATAATGTAAGCTTTATATATATAATTTATATAAATTAAATTGGAAGGGGAAAAAGTAAAGTTTATATACTTCTTCCCTTCCAATTTGCTTATTTTCTAGTCTCCTAACACACTATGTACCCAGAAATTAGCTTACAACAGATACTAAGCTCTTGGGCAAAGCTTAGAGCCCACAAAAATTTACATTAACATCTCTCCAGCGTCTTAACCAATTATTATGTTTCCTATTACTAACCTGAAAATTTTCATTCTTGCCCTTGACTATAAGTTTCCTTTCTCTAATCTAAATATCTAAAGTTTTCCTTTATAACACAGTTACCTTATCTTTTTGTCACATTTTCTCCCTGTCAAGCCCTGTGCATCCTCACAAAACCAAAAGCTGACACAATAATCACATTTTAAAAAGATCATTTTTCTTATCAAAACTAGTACCCATTCACACATCATTGCAAATCAGCCATTTGGGGGGCCCAATCTCCCTTCTTTAACCTACCAAATAACACTACATGTCCCTCCCATTTTTTAAAATAATTATTGCTTGTTCATTCTTCCTCCCCTAACATGTCCTCTACCACTATGGGATGGCTCCCCTAACACCTAATCTACCCTGCTAACACCTAACCTAACATTCTCAGATACTTAACACACACTTTCCATCTCCTCTTTTCTGTACCCCCTAACAAAATTAACCCTCCCACATAACACCACCTACCTAAACACCCCTAATAACAACTACAAGGTGTTAAGGAAACCACAGAATATCAGTGCACACACATGCAAACAAATAAGGGAAGCAGAAATAAATAGTCAACCAATCAGACCTTAAAGCAATACCTGATATTAAACAGGCTATGGATTTACCCAGGAAAAAATAAAAGAATGATGATTGCATGCATGAAACAGCTGAAGGAAGTGTCTGCAAAAAGACTAATATAGAAAAGCCAATAACCTCACTAAAGTAACTGCAAATAGAAACACAAAAATCAAACACTGAAGTAACAGAAATAAACAACACTATAAAGGAATAGCACGAGGCTATGAAAGAATAGAGAAACAGAATTAAAGAGATGGAAACCCAAATTAGTGAGCCAGAAGACAAATCTATACATTCCAACATGAAAAAACAAATAACAAAAAATGCAAGAGAGACCAAGAAAAGCTTGAGAACCATGTGAGACACAATTAAGAAAAGCAATTCCTATGTCTTATAGGAATTCCAGAAGAGGAAGAAGCAAAACAACAACAACAAAATAAACAAACCAAAAAGAAGAGTCCAGAAGCTCCTGCAAGATAATTTTCCTCAATGTCTACAGAAGGAAAAGATCATTATTCAGGAACCTAAAAGAACCCAAGCTATGAGAGATCCCAAAAGGAAAACTCGTCAGCATATTATAGTCAAGATATCTAACATCAATAACAGGGGAAAATTTTAAGAGCAGCAGGAAAAAAATATCAATTACATACAAGAGGTCAGCAATGAAAATAGCCTCAGGTTTCTCAACAGAAACTAGCAGTCAAGAAGAAAATGGAGTGGCAAATACAGAGGACAGGAGAAAAAATATTGTATCCAGCAAAATTATCAATAAAATATGATGGTGAAATAAAAATATTCCAAGACAAGTTGAAACTAAAAGAATTCACAAAACAAGACCACCACTATAAAAAATACACGATGAAATGCCATGACCAAAATATCAACAGCAACAACACAAAAACCTGAAGCCAACATGTAAGACAATTTCCCACAAAAACCAATGCACACAGAGCTACAAAGCAAGGAATTGGCACAGGAAGAAAAAAGAAACTGAACACAATACACATGTAAACACACAGCACACATAAATATAGTAAGTGATGGTAGCAAATTCCTACATATGAAGGACACACCACACAAGGATCTAATCCCCCAAATATACAAAACTGTACAACAGATGGATAAGTAAGTACCAAAAGATTCAATTAAGAAATGGGGAAAAGATATGAACAGAAAGTTGACCAAAAAGGAAACACAAATGGCTAACAAACATGAAAAAAAAATGCTCGTGATCACTAGCCATGAGGGAGATGCAAATCACAATGAGATAACAGTTTACACCCAGAATGCTAGTCCAAATTAAAAAAAAAAAAACAGAAAACAAATGCTGGAAAGGGTGTGGAGAGATTGGAACCTTGTTGGTGGACTTGTAAATATATTCAGCCACTTTGGAAAATGATATGGTGATACCTAAAGCAACCAGGAATTGAGATCTCATATGATCAAACAATACCTCTACCAGGCATATACCCTAAAGAAATAAAAGACACAACACGAATGAAGGTGTACTCTCTCATGTTAATAGCAGCAGAGTTTACATAATAGCAAGAAAATGGAAGCAATCCAGATGCCAACAATGAAAGAAAGGATAAAGAAATTATGATGCATACACAAAATATAATACTATGCATCTCTCAAAAATAGAGACAAAACTGTGTGCAGAAAAAATTCATGGGTTGCAGCTAATGGGAGAACTGTACAATGTCAAGAGATATATGTCTTTGAGAAAATCGATAATGTTACAAGTACAATCACCTTATATCCCAGGTGCGTGTTTGACAGTGCTTCAATTTTCTTTTTCTATGGGATTTTGTTTTCCTTCCTTTGTGTTGTTTGTCTTTGTTCGTGGTGTTTGGCTTTTATCTTCTGCTAGTTGGTTTGTTCCTGTTGGTGAGATAGCTGACCTTAAGGGGTTTTGAATTTTTCATAATACAACTGCCCAAATAACCTGAGTCATACACATTCCAGGGACAAGCAGATGTATTCTAGGGCCCCACTTAATTCTAGATCCAATCTCAAAAGAATTAGTTCTGATAACATGGCCCTGCTTGATACTCACCCTCATGTAATGATCACTGAAAATAAGGTGATGCAGCAAAATGTGGTGAAGAAAGCTGATAGTGCCTGGCTATCAATTAGAATAGTGTCTAGAGTCTGAACGGCTGATATTAAAACAAACAGCCATCTAACCAAGGAGTCAACTAAGTCCACATGGAATAAACACACGAGCTTGTTTAAAGATGACAATAACAAAATTCAAATGTGATCATGGAAAAAGTATTAGAGTTTAAAATGTGAACACCCATCTGTGGAAGACTATGGAGAACTGTGGGATCCCAAAACTCATCTGCAGAATATGTAGTCAGATTAAGCTCTGGTACATCCTGTCTAGTCACAGGTTAGGGTCTCAAACAGCTTTACCATCAGAAAGAGATCATTTTAATCTTGATTATACTGGAGTGAACTAGATACTTAGTCAGTTGACCTCCCTCTTGATCCAACTTGCAATTATTCTAAATGCAAGTATTTCTTAATTGCTCCATGGCAAAAATTTCCTCCCTGGCCTTTTAAATATTTAAGGTTGTATTTTCTATCTTGCTTCTTATTTGTATTTTATCTCTATATTTATTTTTTATTGTTTCTGTTGGTATTTCCAGTTTATGAAGCACAGAAAGAGTAGATGCAGAGTTAAGGACTGATGCAAGGGTTCATAGTAGATGTAAGGGGGGTCATATGGAAGGTGAAGAGGTTGGGGGGCAAACAATGCATGTGGGCGGTGGATGCACTAGAGCTGTTGGTGATTACACAGTAATTTTAAAAGCAATTCAACCATGGGGGAGTGAAGAAAATGCTTCAAAATTTATTGTAGCAATGATTGTACAACTCTTCTTGATATGATTGAAATCTTGAATTGTGTGATATGTGGATTAAGTGCCAATAAAACTGTTTGATAATATAATGAAGACAATAAATCCTGCTAAAAAGATAATAAAAACAATAATAAAAGAAAAAAGAAAGAAAGTGGAGGTGGATAGTGTTCTATCTAAAATTATGAATACATTTGTGATTCATTTAATTTTCTTCAATGCAGGAAAAGAGCTCTTCTGAAATGTTCTATCTTCTTTCCAATATGTATTTCCATATTTATAATTTACTTGGAAATTTAAACAAATCACATCAAAATTTTGGCATGCTCTTCCTTAATAAAAAAATAGATAGTCTCTATAAAAACATTTATAATTTGTATTATTTATTGCAGAAGATATATATTTGATATCTATGTCTTCATCATGAAGTATTGCTATGTAGAAATAGCACAAGTGAGTTGGATCAAAAAACAGGAATTTATTTTCTCACAGTTTAGGGGGTCTGAAAGTCTGAATGGGGGCTCAGACTCTAGGAAAATGTTCCTTTTCTCTGGAGGAAAGGCTCTTCTCTTTTGTCAGTTGTTTTTCTTGGTTTTTGGAATTCTCATGTGGCATGGCTTCGGATTTTCCTAACTTGCTTCCTTGTTTAATTTTCACTTTGTATTTCAAAAGAGATTAATTTGAAACACATCCTACACTGATACTGTTTCATTAGCATAGTAAAGAAAACTCATTCCAAAATGCTATTATAACCACAGATTAGGTTTAAGATTTATAACATAATGGGGGGGGGCGATATTCTTAATTCATAATAGGCACTTACTGTGTTCCAAATATTGATTCATCCCTACTTTCAAAATTTTAATCTACATATAAATCACATTTCAAATGCAGTTTATGATTCATTATGTCTTGAGCAGGATTAAAAACTACACATTTCTAACAAACTTGCAGGTAACACCAAATCTATGGGTCTATTACCCACAATACAAACAGCGGGTCCTATAAACTGAGAAAGTACATTGAAAAAGTGAAGGAAGCTGTTGACTCAATGGTTTTATATATGGTTATTCCATTAGAGACATATGGTTACTCCATTATTCATAGAGTATAATGTCTTAATATTGCTTATTGGACTGTAGTCTTTATAGAAGCATATCATCATCCATGATCTGTCTGGTTGGATCTAAATTGCCAACAATTAGATTAGCAGCTGATCACAAATCACTTGCACTAACCCAAATCTAAGAGTAATGTCAAAATTATAGCAACAATGACAAAGAAAAATGTTGAAGAGGGAGGTGGTTGATCTTGAACACAATCAGTAAAGACTGACTGCAAAGCTACTGATCGTGGCACTGTCTTCTTAAGGTAAATCAAAATTTTTTGGGGGGAGGGATTCTCTCAAGTTACTACTTGCTGGTAACTCAATGAAAACTGTGCTGTATTCACATGCAGATCAAAATAGAAAAAGAAGCCAGAAAATGCTGTGCAATTGGGTAAGAAATTTTATGCCAAGTGGACAGATAACAAGATGCACTGGTGATGTAGTGTTTACAGAGATTTGCTGATAACCAAGAGGTTAGTGTTTGAACCACCAGTTACTCTGCAGGAATATGGCAGCTGGCTTCCAGAAACCCTATGGGGTAATTTTATTCTGTCCTGTATGGTCACTGTGAGTCACAATCAACTCAATGGCATTTGGGATGAGATTTTAAGGCAGAGAGTATATGTATAAAAGCAAAATGGATTTTGCTACAGCAACTGTTGGAAAATAAGAGCATGGCTGTGTTTGGCTGGGTTAACTAGAGAAACAAATCCAGACATGCTCATATGTGTATAAGAGAGACTTTTAAGTCAAAGAGCCAGTGCATATTGAGAAAATATCCCATCCCAGTCCAGATCACATCCATAAGTCCAATATGAGTCCATATTTCCATAACTAGAACATAAACCCCTCTTCAGTTTCACAGTCACATGCAATGATGCCAAATACAGACCATTGGGTGCAAAATTGTGTGAATCCAATGATGGTGGGAGCACCTTAGTACTGGTACAGGTCTCCACATGGCTCCTCCAAATCTCTGTGTGTGGATCCTCATTAGGAAGCTGCAGCAGAGAGATAGAGAGGAAGTTCCCAGAATCCTCTTGAAAAGGCCATGTCTATAAGGAGGCAGTGTTAAGTTAGGCTGTTACCTGATTGACAGGCTAGATGCCAACTCTTCTATTTTAATATCTTCAAATTGACATAAGAGTATGTAACTACCACAATGACACTCCATTTACTCATTTCCTAGGAGTATAGTAGAGACAGAATACAAGATTAATGAGCAGAAATCAAATGAATTCCTATATACCAGTAATGAACTACAGAAAAACATATCAAGGAATCAATACCATTCACAATAGCCATGCAAAGGCTGAAATACCTAGGTCTACACCTAACCAAAAAGATAAAAGACCTTTATGAAGAAAACTACAGCGCATGACTAAAAGACCAAAAGGGATCTACACAAATGTAAGCATATTCCATGTGCATTGATTAAAAACACAATATTGTGAAAATGTCAATATTACCTAAAATAGGGGTCCTCAAACTAAGGCCTGCAGGCCACATGTGGCCTGTTGGGGACATTGATCTTGCCTTCCAGGTGTTTTTGCTGCCACTGCCTGTCCTGCTTAGCAGCCGACTCCTGCCAGGCCCACAGTGTGCATGTGTGGAATGTGCACGACACTCTCCAACTCCCCTTCTTCTCGCTGTCTCTAAAGTCCTCTTCTCAGTCTCAGGGGAGATCAGATGGGTCACAAACTTGCCTGTGCAAAGCCTGCTGCTGCCTGAGGATCAAGGTAAGAACAAGTTAGGATTTTATTTTTTTTTAATTAGGAGGTCTATTTTTTTCTTATTTCTTATTTTATTCTTTTGTGGGTAAAGGGGACCTTTTATTCTGCTTGGGAAAGCCTTTTTTATTAGTTGGTTGGGGTTGGTTTCTAGGGGGGGTTGCATTACAATGATAAAGCAAAGAGTCAGTGCTCAGAGATAATGCAATTGGTTAGCACTCTGAGGCAATGTAAATAGTCAGTGCTCAGTGGTAATAATAATTGTAAATGCTCAGTGTTAATAAAAATGGTCAGCATTTGGTATTCATGCAAATTGTCAGTTGTCGGGTTATCACAAATGGTCAGTGGTCAGTGTTAATGCAAATGGTCAGTGTTCAGTGTTATCATATGGGGGCCCCAATCTGGTAATCTGCCTAGGGCCCCATGGGAACTTAATCTGGCTCGGCAGACAGCCGAGGAGTAGGAAACCCAATTTAATTGACAGAAAGTGTGTTTATATTCTGATTGCTATTCAGTTGTGTATGATGTATGTTGTGTGCTGTTTAAGCCCCGGTTCACACTGTTGCTATCTCTGAGCAGTGTGAGTTCAGCCATATGCTTATATAAGCATATGGCTGAACTTGCATTAGATTCAGAAGAAAAAAGTCATACGTGCCTTCATTTTTCCTGCAGTACAATCTGATTGCATGACTCTTCTCGCCCACGCGATAAGATTCCTGTGTGAGTTCACAGATCGCAGTGCAGTTCGCACAGGGTAGTATGAACTGGAAATGTGGTGGAGAAATGGACTCTGTAATCATGCTGATTTGAGTACCACACCAATGTGAGCCTGAGGTAAAAGCAGAGTTCCACCAATAAGGGCACTTGTGAGGCTGAAATGATGTGGACTGGCAAGGTTGCATTGATGGACACTGATCAGATTACATTGATGGGCAGTGCAAGCTATATGTCTCTGTGTAAGCAAAGTTACTGCTGGCATACTGTTTTGTAGAGATATATGTGTGTATATATAGATACATATGTGTGTGTATATATATATATATATATATATATATAATTTGGAATCCCTAGGAACAAAAAAAAAGAAAAAGAAAAGTTGACTCGGAGTGTAGGATATTCGAAGAACAGTGGATTTATGATTACTTTTTCATGCAGTACAAGGAACGAGCTGTGTGTTTGATATGCCAGAATATAGTGTATGTGTTCAAAGAATATAATTTGTGTTGACACTATCAAACTCAACATAAAGATAAATATGATTGGTTGGAGAAGTGAGAAAAGATAAAATATTAAAACTGAAAAATACATTGAAGACTGAGCAAAATACTTTTGTGAACCAGAAGCTGCTAAATATTTCAACACTGCAAGCAAAATTTCAAGTTTCCAAGCTAAGAGCATGCACTGGCAGATCATTTGTGGAGGAAGAATTTGTTAAAGAATGCCTTCTTTCTGTTGCCAAAGTGATGTGTCCAGATTAGGCTGATTTATTTAGTATAGTGAGTCTTTCAGGACCTACAATTACACGGAGGATTGGAGAAATGGGAGACAATTACATCAATATTCCCAAAGCTCCACCAAAAAAAAAACTTTCCTATTTTTCCCTGGCACTCGATGAAAATAATGATGTTCGTTATTCTGTACAACTTTTAATTTTTATTCGTGGGACGAATGACTATTTTGAAGTCAGAGAAGAGTTTGCTGCACTGCAAAGCATCAAAGCAACAACTACAGTAGAGGATATCTATGAAAAAGTTTGCCAAACTGTGAATGACTTGGAGTTGGACTGGGCTAAACTAGCCAGTGTGACAACTGATGGTTCTCCTAGCATGGTGGAGATCTAAGAAAGGCGTTATTGTTCACATTAACCAAGAAATAGGAAGCATAACCATTCTCACCAACAGCCATACATTGCCTCATCCACCAACAAGTGCTGTGTAGTAAATCACTGAAGTGGGACTCTGTTATGAAAATTGTGGTATCTCTGTGTTAACTTAATTAAAGCTAATGCAATAAACCACAGGCAATTTCAGGAATTTCCCTTTGAACTAAATATTGCCTATGAAGATGTTCTGTACCACACAGAACATCATTCCCTTGGCTGAGTCGAGGGAGAGTTTTGAAACATTTTTATGACTTACATCCACATATTACAACTTTTCTGCTTTCAAAAAACCAAGAAGTACCAGAGCTCAGTGATGAAGAATGGAAATGGCACCTTGCCTTTCTGACAGATGTAACAGAGCTACTCAACAGTTTCTATGTACAACTTCAAGGAAAGGGTAAGCTCATCTGTGATATGCAATAACATGTGAAAGAATTTGAAGTAAAATTTGGCCTCCTCATCAAACAAGTGAAGGAGGAAAATTTCTGCCATCTACCCACAACTCTGTATCTGTTAGTCAAAAAAACCATTGGTTGCGTTCCGAAACAAAACATGTGTGGATTCACTGCAAAGTTTGCAAAAGGTGTTTCAATTTAGATTTAAAAAGCTTCATCTCCATGAAAAGGACATGCAGTTTTTCCGTAATCCACTTTTCTACTGATTTTGAAAATGTGAATACAATTTACCAACTAGAACTGGCTGAGCTGAAGAATTATGAATCTCTGAGAGATGCATTCAAATCAAGCAACCTTCCTAATTTCTATGTATCTATCCCCTTTCATACATATCCTAATCTTAGGAAACATGCACTCAAAATGGCAATTATCTTTGACAGCACTTATGTCTGTGAACAGACTTTTTCTAGAATGAAACATCTGAAATCTCCAACCAGATCTAGACTAACTGTTGCACACTTGCATCACTTGTTACAACTAGCAGTGACAAATATGGAACCATTGACTATCTCATTAGTCAAAAGCAGGTTCTTTGTTCCCATTGAAATACTGGTAGATTTGTTGATTCAACTTTACTTGTTCTTCATTTTAAATATTGTATTTGTTCCTGTTTTGTTTTGCTTTTTACTTCAAAATAAAATATGTGCAGTGTGCGTAGTAATTTGTTCATAGTTAAAAAACAAACAAATTATAGTCCAGGCCTCCAAAGGGCTGAAGGACAGTGAACTGGCACCTTGTTTTAAAAGTTTGAGGATCCCTGCCCTAAAACATTCTATAAATTCAATGCAATCCCCCTATTCAAATTCCAGCATTATTCTTCAAAGGACTAGAAAAAAAATGATTACCAACTTCATATGGAAAGGGGATAAACCCAAGATAGGCAAAGAACTCCTTCAGAAGAAGAACAACGTAATTAGTCTTGCAAACACAGAAATAAAAGACACCTGCATAAAGACAATTGCTTTTTAACAAAGGTCCTAAAACATTAAAAGAGAAGAAGATGCCCTCTTAAATAAATTCTGTTGAAAATTTTAGATATTCATGTGCAGAAGAATGAAGCATGACCAATATCTCACTCTGTGCACAAAAGTCAACTCAAGGTGGATCAAAGACCTAAATGCAAAATCAAAAGCATTCAGGCTCATCAATGAGAAAAATTGGGACAAAGCTATGAGCCCTAGAGCAGGGATACATGGGTTAGCAGAACTAACAAATGAAGATAAATGGATGAATGGATCAACCTCTTAAAAACACTTGTGTACATTGAAAAACTTCATTTAAAGAGTAAAAAGATAGTCCACAGATTGGGGCACGATATCTAATAATGACATAACAGACAAAGGATTAATTGTTAAGATCTACAGAATTTTAAAAGCTTACAACAATTAAAAAATATTAGCACTCTGAGAAGGTGAGCAAAAGACCTGATTAGAAGGTTCACCATGGATGACACTCAAATGGCTTAGAAGCACATTAGGGAATGCTTCAGGTCACAAGTCACCAGGGAAATGCAAATCAATACCACAACGAGATAACATCTAATGTCCATCCTTTCGTATAGCCCATTTTCAAAAAAAACTGAATACAAATGCTGGAGAGGGTGTGGTTATATAGAAACTCTTTTTAAAAAACACTTTATTGAGAGTTCACAAAGCTCTTTTCAAAATGCAACAATCCATCTATTATATCAAGCACATTTGTACATTTGTTGCCATTATCATTTTCAAAACATTTTTTTCTACTTGAGGCCTTAGCATCAGCTTCTCATTTTTTCCTTTCCTCCCTCATGAACACTTGATAATTTATATTTTTCATATATATACATATATACACACACACACACATATATATATATATTTCATGTGTTACACTGTCCTATGTCTCCCTTTATCCACTTTTCTGTTGTCCATCCCCCTGGGAGCAAGTTATATATAGATCATTGTGGTCCATTCCCTCTTTCTTCCCCTATCTTTCCCTTCCCATCCTACTATGACTACTGCCAATATTGATTCCAAGAAGTTTATCTTTCTTGGATCTTCTGTGTTTCCAGTTCTTATTTGGACCCCTATGCATACTTTGGTCTAGTCAGTTTTGTAATGTGGAATTGGGGTCATGAGAGTGGGTGGGTAAGGGAACATTAAAGGCCTAAAGAAAAGTTGTATGTTTCATCAGTGCTATACTGCACTTTGACTGACTTGTCTGTTCCTTGTGACCCTTCTGTAAGGGGATGTCCAATTACCTACAGATGGGTATTGGGTCTCCACACCACACTACTCCTCATTTGCAATCATATGATTTTTTGTTCTGGGTCTTTGATGCCTGATACTTGATCCGATTGACATGTCATCATCACACAGGCTGGTTTACTTCTCTCATGTGAGATTTTTTGCTTCTCAGCTAGATAGCTGCTAATTTATCTTCAAGTCTTTGAGAGCCCCAAATGTTATATTTTTTGATAGTCTGGCATCACGAGTTTTCTTCACCACATTTGCTTATGCAGCCATCCTTGTTTTCAGCGATCGTGTTGGGAAGTTGAGTGTCATGGAATGCCAGGTTAATAGAACAAGATGTTCTTGCATTGAGAGGGTCCTTGAGTAGAAGCCCAATGTCCATCTGCTACCTCAATTCTTAGCATATAAATATATATCCATAGATCTATTTCCCTCTCATCATATATAAATACATTTACATATGCACATGCCTGTATTTAGACCTCTATAATTGTTCTTTGCCTCCTAGTTCTTTCCTCTCTTCCCTTTTCCTTTCCTCTTGTTCATCTTTCATGTTCAGGTACTCAGCACCAGTTGATCCATTATCTCCTTCAATCTCTTCAACCTAGGAACATTTAAAGTTCCCCAGATAGTTTTTTCATATTGCACAACTCACTGGAGAGAAAATATATCATCATTATGTATCACTTGTGAGTACATATCAAGCATTCTTGAAGCACCTAACTGTAAATGTTTACATATAAAGACTGGAACCAATGAAAGGGAGAAATGACAGAATAAGCCATTATAGAGCCACACTTACTAAGTGAAAGCTTACATGTAGCACCTATTATTATATTCACAAGAAACCCACAAGTATAATTGCTATTACCCCATAACTTTAAGCAGAGTTTCTATTTAAATTGGCAAATTAATATTGCAACTACAGTAGAAAAGGAATCCTCAATGCTAATTCATTCTAGAAGTAGTGTTGAAATGTGATGCAATCGAGTTTTGAATCAATTTTCCCATAGGAAATAACAAATTGGATTAATCCATTCTCAACCAAAAGTTTTTGCCCTAACCTTGCCTTTTGATACAAAACATAGCACATAAATTTCACAGTAAATAAGTTCAGAGTTAAATAGTATATGTTAGATAAGTAATACAATCTAGAAAAAGTTTTTAATAACTACAGTATTATTGAGGAGGATCTGAATCTGTGTACACAGATGTGAAGAGCCATTGTTTGGGAGTCATTGTTGGATGGGGAATCTCCTTCCATAAAATCAACTGGCAGCTGCTTTTCAGGAGTTTTTCCCCTTCTTTGCCTTTTTTTTCACTAGGATCTGGCTGGCCTTCTCTAAAAAAAATCTGTCTAATGTGGCATGCTACTGGCATGTCATTAACTATTTTCTGAAAGTTTTTATTAAATTATCATCAACAATATCACCAACATGGATAACCAGTTCCTTATTATGATTCTTCTTTTCAAGAAACTCTTTCCCATGATTTTATCTAAAACAGTACAAAAATTCACAAAATTTAATAAAATTAGAGCAAAACACTTGGAACACAAAAGGTGTAAACAATGTGTACTAAAAGTATCAACTCTCGCTGAGTGACCAACACAGAAACTGCTTTTGTTTACAAAATCACATGCATCGGGTGAGATTCTGATGTTTTGTTTGAGTTCCAATGCAAAATTTCCTTGACTTTTTGTGTCTAAATCTGATTATGTCCAGTACTGATACAGCCAAGTGCCAGGGTTCTACTGCATTGTCAAAACTAGTTCTGCCTCAATCAGCTCCTTCAGGAAGTTTTCCTAAACACTATCAAAAACTGCTACCACTAGAACTGTATTGAGAAACTCTCCTGGGTATTAGACTGCTTTATGAATAGTTCGTGCTACTAGGTTGGTTTATAATTGTTAGTTTATATATGTCTGGAGTCCTGGTAGTAAGTGGTTATCCACTGGGTTGCAGTCTGCACAGTCTACAGTTCAAAAACACAGCAACTCCACTGGTACAACTGGAATTTCTACTCCAGTAAACAGCATCCCAAAAATGCACAGGGGATCACTGTGAGTCAATATTGATTCATTGGCAGTGAACAGGTTTGTATATGTTTCTTCCATGCTAGACTTGGCACTCTTGAACATCATGGCTATGCCCCATATTTGTACCCTACTGAGTTGAGCACAGTGTCTGACCCCCAGCAGGGTCTCTTGGTACATGGTTATTGAATGCATTACCAACTTATTCCAAAGTCTATAACTTCCACTTATTTTCTGTTTTCATCTTACACCTCCATCCAAGTTTTTAGTAATCTCTCCTTTCTCTGACTTTGACAAATACTGTGCAGTCTTCTCAGAGAATTTAGTACTTTTGGCTTGTAATATAAGTCATTTCTGCATATGCCTTGCCTTCTCTTTGAGGGAGTATTGTTCATATTCTCCTTGCAACCACCCACAATGGCTCATTGATGATAACCTTCGTATTTATGTTTATTGAATGCTTTCTCTGTTTTAGCCTTTTTTTAGGCACTAGAGAGAAGAAATTCGCAGACAAGTATGACTTGATCCTTCTTTCCACAAGGATTAAAGCCTAGTCACAATAGTCTATTTACAAAGGAGGGTGAGAAAATACTTTAAGCAGTACATAAGCAAAGTGCTACAGAAGTACAAAGCAATGAGATTGTCTGTTTTGTGTTCTTACAGAAGAAGTACTTTTTAAATTAAGTCTTATCTGTGGCAGTGCAGTAGGTAATGTAACTTAGGCTTCTTCCCATAACAAAGAGCTTTAAAATAGTTGAAAATGGAATGGATTTAAATTTTCAATTTCCCTTCAAGAAAAAAATGGTACCGCTGTCCCGCAGAATTATCATAAAACTTAAGTACACAGGTTTAGGTTCAAATCTCAATGTAAATGCTAAGACTGTTTGACCTTGAGGAAACTTACTTAGACATTCTGGATTTCAATATTTTAATTGGGGTAAAATTGAGATGCAATTGCCAATGAATATGCACATATGGCTACATCAAAAAGTTCATGGCAAAATTGACTTAAATATTGTGGGATTTTTACATGAAATATTTGTTTCCTCCTTGAGTATGCATACACATTAATAATGTGTACATTTAAAAAAATCTCTGATGCAGTGGTTAATCATGTCATTTGGGTGAAAAAAAGACGGTAGTATAAGCTCATCGATTTCTCCATGAGATAAGGTTGTGACAATATTCTGTAAAGAGTAAAATCACTATAGGTCATTTATATTCTATAGGATCACTATGTATCAGGATATACTTGATGGACTAGTTTAGTCCATATGATTAGTGTCTAATAACTTTAGCAAGATTAGCAAATAGTGGACATTACTTCCTAAATAGTAATTTCCATATTCAAAAATTAATACTCCTTTTCCTATTCATATTTTTGCCAGGTTTCTATCCCCTTGAGTCAGGTTGGTGTATCCTGATGCATACCTAGATACAGAAATTACTCATAAAAATTTCCATTTTCATGTCTGTAGCATGCCACATGCTTACAGCTGATATTTAGAGCAACTTTCTTCCACTACCCATTCCATATTTCCTTTGCTCTCAGCAAATACTTCAACTAATTGTGGTTCTTTCCCTGGTAGGGCAACCCTAACCTTCATTCCTAAAGAGTTTGGGCTATTATTGGTGGATGTTAGATGCCATTGAGTCAGTTCTAACCTGTAGCAGAACAGAATGAAGCACAACCTAGTCCTGCACTATTGTTCCTCTGCTTAACAAACTATTGCAACCAAGGTGCCAATCCATCATTTGGTCAGTCTTTTTTTTTTTTTTTTGCTACACTTCTACTTTCACAAGCACGAGATTCCAGAGACTGGTCTCTCCTGATAACATGTTCAAAGTACGTAAGACAAAATTTCGCCATTCTTGTCTCTGAGGAACACTCTGGCTACACTTCTTCCAAGGCAGATTTGTTTGTACTTTTAGCAGTTTATGGTACTTCCAATGTTCTTCCCCATAATTATTCCCCCATGATTTAAGCACCTGAATGTTTCTTTGGTCGTCCTTATTCAAGGTCAAGCAGACACTTGCATATTAGGTGATTGAAAATATCTTGACATGGATCAGGTGGACCATTGTCTTCAAAGTAAAATACTTGCTTTTAAACACTCTAAAGGGGTGAGGTGCAGCAGATATACTCAATGCAACAGATCTTTTTTATCTCTTGACTACTGTTTCCATGAGCATTGACGGTGGAAGTAGAAAAGATGAAATCCTTGACAGCCTCAAACTTCTTTCCATTTATCATGATCTATTGGTCCAGTTGTGAGAAGCTGGGTTTTCATTACATTGAGCTGTAACCCATCCTGAAGTCTTCAATCCTTGATCTTCATCAGAAAATATCTCAAGTCCCCTTGAATAAAAACAAGCAAGGTTGTGTTGTCTACATATTTCAGGTTGTTACTAAGTTGCCTTCTGATCCTGATGCAGCATTCTTAATATAGCCAAGATTATCTGATTATTTGCTCAGCATATGAATTGAATAAATATGGTGAGAAGATATAACTTGATGTACCATTTTGTATTTAAAGCCATGCATTGTTATGTTTTTCTATTCACACAACTGTCTCTTGATCCAAGTTCAAGTAAGTTCCTAGTGAGTACAAAGACATGTTTTGGAATTCATATTCTTCTCAAGGCTAGCCATAGTTAGTGTGGTAATTACCTCATCTGCTGTAAATTTGTGGCTTAGGAATGAAGGGGGTGGAGTTCATTCTGTCAATCAGGTCACAGCTTAGTGATGTCATTTGGAGATGCTAAGCAGATAGATAGCACATTGGAGGCAGTACACAGGTGACATCCCAGCTGAGAAGATACATGGAAGCCCCTGACAACATTGCGATGTTCCCACTATCATTGAATCCAAAAGACTTTCCACCCATAGGTCTGTGATCTTTCTTCACTTGGCATCATTGCATGTGTTTTGTGAGTCTGAAGAGGACTTTATAAATTGGTATCAGACATATGGGCTAATATCGGATTTATAGACTTCATCTGGCCTGAACTCAGATGTTTTCTTAATATTCAATTGGTCATATATATAAAGCTCTTTCTTATACACATATGAGTGTCTATGAATTTGTTTCTCTAGTCTACCTGGACCAATATAGTAAGTTACAATTTACAAAGTCAAATGATGTGGCATTGACAATAAAACACAAGCAAACATCTTTTTGGTATTATCTCCTTTGAGTCAAGATCCATCTGACATCAGGAATGATGATATTCCTTGTTCTCTTTCCTTTTCTAAATCTAGGTGAAACTCTAGCAGATGTTAATATACTGTTGCAACCATTGTTGGATGATCTTTGGCAAATTTTTACTTGTATGTCATATCAATGATACTACTGTATAATTTGAGCATTCTGTGGGGTCATCTTTCTTTGGAATGGGTACAAATATATCTTGCCCATTCACATAGCCAAATAGCTGTCTTCCAAATTTCCTGACACAGACAAGGAAGTACTTCCAGTGTTTCATCAGACTGTTGAAACATTTCTGTTGGTATTTCCATCAATTCCAGGAGCCTTCTCTTTGGCTAATATTTTCAGTGCAACTTGAATTTCTTCTTTCAGGATGATTAGCTCTTGCTCATATGCTACCTCTTGCAATTGTTGAATATTAGTTTTTTGGTACAGTAATTATAGAGTCCATATTTTTTAGATGCTTCCTATATAATTCCATTTTCCCATATAATCTTTTAATATTGCAACTCAAAGCTTGATATTTTCTTGAGTTCTTTCAGATTAATATATGCTGAATGTGTTCTTCCCTTTTGATTTTCTAACTGTAAGTTCTGGTATATGTCATATTTTACTTTGCCTTCTTGAACAATCGTTTGAAATTTTATATTGAGCATGTTCACTTCAAATTTTCTTCCATTTCCATCATCTACACTATAATTGGGAACAAAATGTCAGAGTCTCTTCTGATAACTACTTTGATCTTTTTTAATGACCTTTTGGTTTCT
Organism: Nesogale talazaci; assembly: GCA_004026705.1. Classification (NCBI taxonomy): domain Eukaryota; kingdom Metazoa; phylum Chordata; class Mammalia; order Afrosoricida; family Tenrecidae; genus Nesogale; species Nesogale talazaci. Next base: position 77,981 of record PVJH01004078.1, on the reverse strand, counting down.
TCATTTATAATGTTCTTTCATCCTCCTACACATTATCAGGTCTTCTGTCATTAGTACTCAATGCATTAAATCTGTTCTTGAAATGTTGTCAAAATTCAGGTTTTATAGACTCAAAATTGTATTTCGATGCTTCTGGACTTGTTTACATCTTCTTTGGCTTCAATCCGAACATACCAAAGAAGAATTGGTGCTCTGCTCAGAGTCAGTCCAGACTTCATTTTAGCTTTTGCATGGTCTCTTCCCACTGGTGTATTCAACTTGATTTCTCTGCATTTCATCTGGAGAAGTCCATGTGTATAGGTCCTATTTTTGTTGTTGACAAAAGACATTTGATATGACCAAGTTGTCGGTCTAACAAAATTATATCATGTGATGTCCAGATTCATTTCTAACACCAAGACCATATTTTCCAACTACAGTTACTTCCTCTTTGTTCTAAACTTTTACATTCCAATCACCAATAAAATTCATTGCATTGGACTTCTGGGAAGATGGCGACTGGGTAGCACCCACAAGAGCGAATCAGCAGAAATCAGCCCAGAAGAGTTGCTGGGGAAGAAATTCAACGCTGCTGGATCACAGGGAGGAGACAAGCCGATGAACGCACAGTGTAGCAATTATTAAATATGCAATTTTCCTCTATTTCTCAAATGCTTCTTCCCCCTACCCACATCATGATCCCAATTCTACCTTACAAATCCAGCTAGACCAGGGAATGTACACTGGTATGGATAGGACCCTAAAACATGGTGAATTCAGGATAGATGACTGTGTTATTTCAGGTAGACTAGAGAAGTAAATTCACAAACACACATATGGATATAGAGGAAAGGTTTATGTACAAGAGGAATGGAACATTGAGAAAGCATTCTAGTCCAATACCACAAGTCCAATATTAGCCCATATGTCTGATACTAGTCTATAAAGTCTCCTTCCGACTTACGAAGCATGTGCAATGACACCAGGGCAGTCACAGGCCAGTGGGTGCAGAGTCCTGTGTTTCTGGTGGCAGTTAAAGCATCTCAGTACTTGCAGGGGTCTCCCTGTAACCTCCCAAGCATCTCAGCACTGGCAGGAGTCTCTCCACGTGGCTTCTCCGGCCACAGAGGTTTGGCTCCATCAGGGCAAGCCCATGTGGCTTCTCCTCTGGCTCCTCCATACTCCAGGATTCAGGATCTTTCAGCATGATGCCATCTCTTCTTGTCAGTTGACCGTCTGCCAACAACTAGGGAGATGGTCTCTCATCTCCACGAGGGAAATATCACGAGGCTTCCCAGAATTCTCAGAGAAAGCCATGCCCACAAAGGTCTCATTGGCTCTCTCCAGATTGACAGGGTAGACTCAACCCATAGACTTCCAATCATAAAGTACAAGACACATGAGTACATGACTGCCACAATGATCCTTTCAGGAGCAATGTTGAGAGTGGTGATACCAGGAGGGTGAAGGGAAGGTGGAATAGAAAGTTGGAATCCATTGCAGGGATCTGCATATAACCTCCTCCCTGGGGTACAGACAATGGGGATGTGGATGAAGTGACACATTGGACAGTGTGTGATATGAAAAAATAATGATAATTTGTAAAATATTAGGGGTTCCTGAGTAACAGGGAGTGGGGAGGGAGGGGAAATATGAGGAGCTGATACCAAGAACCTAAGTAGAAGGAGGATGTATAGAGAATGACAATGACAACAAATGTACAAATGTGGTCTGCATGCAATAGATGTATATATTGACCGTGATAAGAGTAGCATTTGCCGCCAATAAAATGATTTTTTAAAATTCACTGCATCTTGAATGCATGTTAAATCAATTTCAGGTTGAAGATATTGGTGGAATTCTCCATTTTCTTCCTCGCTAGCTTTTGTTGTCTCTGGAGAAATTTGAATAATAGTTGTATTGATTTTATTTCCTCAATGGTCGATATTATAGACAGCATTGCACTTCAAAATACATTTTGAAATGTCCATTCTGACAATAAATGCAATACCATTCTTAATTCTGTCATTTCCAGTATAATACATCATATAATTTTCTGCTCCAAAATGGCAAGTGCCAATACATTTCAACTCACTTATACTTAAGATTTAGGTCTCTATGAATTCCACTTCATTTTTTACCACTTCCAATTTTCCTAGATTCATACTTTGCACATTCCAAGTTCTGATTTTTAGCAGATTTTGGCACCTGTGTCTCCCTACCTGGATTCATGCTCCATCAGCAAATGAAACTGCTGGAGGTTCTACTCCCACAGACTTTACAGCTGGAGCATGACTCAATGTCAAGATGAACTGCTCTGGAGTGAACTCCCAAAAACTTTCCTGAATTCATAGTTGGGTTAGTTTTTCTAGCTAGTTGTTCAGGAGACTGGACATATCTACTGTCACTACTGGATATCATTTTATGATATCAAGGAAATCAAAAGTAGGAAGATAGCAGGGTTTTCATCTGGCCTTTGGAGGATCTAAGTTTTTCATAATTCACTGCTTTATGGGCATGCTTTTTCATACTTGCTGCTAAACAGACCATCTTTCAACTATACCATCATGTTTTATTTGATAATCCCAAGTAGAGTTAGTTCAAGGAACAGCATCTCTGGCTACAGAGTATCTGAGGGAGAAATTCTGTTCATGAAGATCATTGAATAGGCTTTGGTTATTTGCCAGTTGAGATTTTTTGTATTTTTCTCATTGATGTAGAATTTACAGTGATGTAGAAATCTTGCCAAATTAGATTAAAGGAAAGAGTTAATCCTATTTTTTTAATTTTGCAGAATATTCACTGAAGGAGATTAAGCAGTTTTCAACCTGGGAGAAATTTAGAAAAAGGGTGACAGGAAGGTGGGTTCTCATTGAAACACTGGGGACCTCAATGAGACAAAATGCCTTTATTTCAGATCTGGTCTGAGGTTTAGAGAGTTGTCAGAGGGAGACAACCCCAGGGGGAATCAGAAGGAATATTGTTATTGGAATATGCAGAATGTTCCATGTTTGTAAAGAGCATTATCAATCGCACATCTGGGACTGACAGTCATTTCACAGGGCTTCCCATGTGAGAGAATGGAAAACCAGAAACAGTCTCAAAATTGGAGGGAGTTTCTTTCCCCCAATGAAGAGAGGAAGTCAATGTTGACAGTCAAAGGGCCCTAGTGATGGAATCCAGAGGGAACTTAATTATCCATGAAAATCAGTGATTGCTGTTGCATGTGGGATTGGAGTAAAGAAATAGCCTTTCCGAAATGGCCTCTCATTGTCAGTCTCTTGGAATGAGTAGGGAGAGATGGAGAGAGAGTGAGAAGGATGGAGTGGTAGATGGGAAGACTATAATTAGGAAATTAGTCTGGAAAGGCATAGACTCGGGCTTCAGAGAGAAGCCAGAGAGTGCTCTGTTTGGATTCTCTTTTCAATTTCTACAAAGTAAAATGGTCCAGAATCCAGAATAAACCCAGGCATGGTGTTGCAGCCTAATTTTTCCCAATAAGTAAGGTCCCAAGAGGGAAGAAAGAGGGGAGTGCTTCTGGAGCCATCACTTAACTAAATGTAAGCCAGGAGACCAGGCCCCATCCTATGTTAGGTGCTAGAGTATTTGAAGTAAGATAGCCAGACAAAGAGACTCAATGATGAGAGACAAGTTTGTAAAGGAAAACTGAGAGGTACCTCAGACTCCAGTGAAGGTTAGACATATATGGATGGGAATTTGTGATTTGGCTAATTCCAGGAATCAGGGTCATGTGCAGGTGCATGGGAAATTACTGAAATGGAGATTTCATTAGTCCAGTGTCCTTGAATCTATAAGAAATCACTAGTCACTGTGCTTCTAGAGCCAGAGGCTTTCTGTGTGTCATTCTTCTTTCATCTCTAATTAGAAAACCAAAAGGAAGAACATACTCTGCATTTCTGAAACTGAAAGAACTCAAGAAAAAATGCAAGCCTCATTGCAATCTTCAAGCTTCCGTGGGTAAAATATTAAATGAGTCATAGAACCTTTTAAAAGTGTTGAAAAACAAGGATGATACATTGAGGATTAAGATAAGATAGACTCAAACTATGGTAGTTTCAATAGCCTCATATGCATATTAAAGTTGGACATTGAACAAGGAATACTAAAAAAATCAATGTATTAGATTCAATATAACAACTGTGAGGATGGTTCAGGAGTAGAAAATGTCTCCTTCTTTGAGTAGAAACTGACTTATCAACACTTAACGTATTTTCTGTCTCTGTGCAGTATTTCAAGACTAGCACTTATGAACGTAAATATATGGTTTCAAACAACCACTTTTACTTTTCCCCTTTCTAAACCTTTGTGCACTTACTTTGTCTTTAAATTTTCTGATGTATTTGCAAAATCCTTTGTCCCTTTATAGGCCTCTTGACTTCAATGAATGCTTTCTCTTCTTTTCCACTTTCATCTATTTTAGGTACGTTTTCACTCACAGTAGATTTATGTTCTTAATTATCTTCAAATCTCCATTTTCGGCATTGAAGTGGTTTTCATTGTCATCACATTGCCAAGTTCAACCGCTAGGTTTCTCATTAATTTGTTGATAAGTTTCAATTCATTTCACTCACAGATCTAAGAACAGTGCCTTACTAAATCCCAATGGTCCCCACCCCTGTCGCTGCCCTCCCCTACTCCCCTCAAATTCGTGTCTGATTACTACACCTTATAAGACATTTTCTGTTTACTTTTCTGGGTTTTTGTTTTGTTTTTTTCTTAATCAAGTTAATTACTTTCATCAGTGACTTTTAGGTTTCCTTTTTCTTTCTCAAAATACCTCAACTTCCTGTGCCCTTATCTTCTGTGCTTTATAAACTAATTCTTATTGTAAACCAGGTAGTCAGGGATCACCAAGCCAGAGCTTCCTTCTTCACAGTGTCAATTGAATATCTTTCACTGTGAAGAAGTAAATCCAAACTTTACTTCCTCTGGTTCTTAATGCTCTAGTCATCTGCAATTACTACCTTCACATTTCCTCATAAATTCTACATCAAGTCCACAATTTTTGGGTTTTTTTTTTTTTTTGGCGGGGGGCGCGTCATTGCCCTCTGGTGGTCATGGGAGCTACCCAGCACTGCTCCTGAGAGCCCCGCTGGATTTGAACCGCCAAACCCGCGGGCCGCAGTCCCACCCTCAACCACTTATGCCACCAGAGCACAGCCCAAGTCCACAATTTTAAGTACCTTAGTCTTTTATCTAGATAGTATTTTCACTCCCATTACTAGATAATCAATGGCATGGACACTTTCCAAATTTCACATTGGCTATATAGAAGCTATTATAATGTTTCTGAATTTAGACATTTATTCTATTAAAAAGAAAAGTGTCAACTACATCATTATGTGGTTCACATAAGTATGGCAGTGATTGAACTATTTCCGTGTCCATTTTATAACACTATTTCAATCATGATTTGTATTATCAGTAGAGTGAAATGTGATTTGTGCAAAGGTAAAATGAAAATTAATGGTATATAGGAAGAAGAACACTGGAGATCTATGTAATTATTTTGAGCAATAGATTCCACATAATAGACTATGGAATTTAAAATGTCCTAGGCTGAGACCTCATATGTCTAGGTTATATACTTCTAATCTGATTATTTAAGTGTTATGTTTCAGGAAATCACAATCCATTTTTATACATGTTTGAAAGTTGGAAAAAAAACATACGTTGCTTTCTCCCCCAATCCCCAGCTATCCCAGTATGCCTTTCTATAAAAGCAGAAATGATAGTTCCAGGGTAGGATGGGGCATTGGAGATCAACTTTGATTACTGATTGCATTGATGAATTTGGGGAAGCCAATTTCATAAGGAACCGTTATTGGATTTAGAAATCTAAGAGAGCTATGGAAATGAGTCACACTCTTTAGACAGGAATTTTAGGTTCAAATTTAGGTTAGTTGAGAGCGATATATACTCAAATAAATGTTTGTTTTCTGGAAAATCAATTCCTTTAATTCAATAAGCACACACTCTGTACTCCTCTGAAGTTTACCTCTCATGGGTTATAATTTTCCTAAATGTCAACTTATCTTTTAATACTTGAAAGTCCTTAAAGATTCAGCCATATCCGCTATCTTCCTAGTGCCTCTATTTGATTTGCTTAACTTCATAATATCACTGGGTCTTAGCTCACAGATGTTATCAGCCCGGAAATAGATACATGCTACTGTTAAATGAGCTGATACTTTTTAAATGATGAACTTTTTGAGTGATTTTTAAATCTGATGGATTTATTACTATCATTCTGATTTATTACCCAAATATATTTTCATTGCTTCTCTGACTCATGACACTTGAAAAAGAATATGACTGTAAAATTATTAAAATGTTGCTTGACTTTACCTCCATATTTAATACAACCCAAGGGGGTAGTCATAAGTAAAATGTACATTGATGAGGCTGCTGAACCTTTCTTAAAAGAGCAATTGTTTTGCAGTGTACCAGTCAGTTTATCAATAGAAGTATACAAACTCAATGACAGTATCATTTGTGCCAATCTACATTCTGAGAGTCCACTGAGAACGACTACCATAATCTTACTAGTTTGACAACCAACTACTGATGCAAATTTCTGAGTAGAAAGCACTATTCTATTATGACATAATGTCATGAAATAGGTCATTGGAATACTGAGCAATTTAATAAATTTTCAATAGCATGTTATGATTCTTACTAATTGAGTTCCAAAATCTTAATTTTAAAAATAGTTTTTTACCTGGAAAATATAAATTTCATATAAAATGAGATTGATTCTATTGTATTTAACATAGCCTAGATTGATGAAATGCTTGGAAGTGTCTTGAGAAATTAGTGCATTTGACAGTGATGAATGGGTAGTTTCCTTTGAAAGGCTTCCAAAAAGACATGCAAATTATACAGTGACTTGATGACACAAATAGAATTGTGACAAAAATCCAAAATGAAAACTTTAAAGGCACCACAGGAGATTTTTAGGAAGTGTTATATTTCCTTAAGAACAACAAAAGCTACAACAATAAGGAAATCTAAATATAGATACAACTAGCTAGAAATTGCACTGAAAAGAAATAATTGCATTTCCTTCCATTATTTGTGGAAAAGAAATGATAAGGATATATTAAAATTTCACAGTAATCATAGCTTTGATATTTGTTTAAATGAATTTTTAGTAAATAAATGAGAATGATTACTTCCAGTAAAACTAGTTACAAAAAAGGCCACACTTTTTAAAGGGTGAAATAAAATGCCTCAATTTAGAAATGATTGCCAGTTTCAAGAAAGTAGGGTTTGGGTATATATTTTTGTTCATATATTTGCATTTATCATGTGTGCTTATTTTTAAATGTTAAATTGTCAGGTCAAATTGAAATACTGAAAATATATTTAGGAGAAATATTTGTGTTGCCTGTCCATTTTACCAGGAAACTATTCTAGAACTCTTGAGATAGGGTGTGGATAATGAACTTTGCATTGACATTGTGCTTATTTGAGTAATGGTTAATATTTCTGCCTGCTCTCTAATTTTGGTAGCTTATTTAAATTGAATGTCCAAGCTCCTATCTTTAGAAATATATCAAATATTAAATAACAGACCAACCACATAACCTTACTTTCAAATCTCTAGGAAGTCGATTCCATAAAACTTGTGCTTTTGTTTACATTTAATCCAAACTTATTTTTAGTCAATTGAATTACCCACTGTCATCTAATTGTTCTGAGTCATAGCAATACCCTATAAAGAGTTTCTAAGACTATAGAATGAAGAAGACTATAAATACTTATGAGAATAGACTCTTTTTCTCTTGAGTATCATATTTTGAGCTTGAACTGAATTAATTTAGAGTACATATTGTGATTAATAATTTTAATACACATGTACATTATTTTTAGAAATACTAATATTTATTATTTTAATTAATATCTTTCAAAACTTATTGAAATTGTTGATAACCAAGAGTTCTAAAATCCATATCATGCATGTCTTCATTAGAGTTGATAAAGAAACTCTACTATGCCAGGTGATAAAACTGCAGTTTTACAGTTATTGGCACAATATTAATATTTGCCTGCCATCATTCATTGCATATTTTGAATGAAGTCTACAATATAGATGCAGATGTCTTCTGGTTACGCTTACAGTTTTTGCCTTATGGTATGCCTAATAGTTTCCTCTTTGAATAAATATTATAAACTTAAAATATTCAAATAATACACATTTATGATCTTACAGCTCTAGAAGTCAGATCTCACTAGGACAAAACCAAAACATTGGCAAGACTGTGTCCCTCTCTGAAGATTATAGGATGCTACATTTTTTTGCCCTGTCTACCTACTAGAAACCGCATTTATACTTTGCCATGTAGTTAATCTCCTGCTTCAAAGCCTGTTGTGACAAGGCAAATATTTCGCATAATGCTATCTATCAGGTTCTGTTCTTTCTGCTGCTCTCTTCATTTAAGAGCCTTGTGATTGCATTGGGCTCACCCAGATAATCACAGATAAACTCTTAATTTCTTAACATTAGATGACTAGCATCACAGCAACATGAAAACCACCACCTTATGAAAAACTGACAAATTAGTTACAGTATCCATATTTTACATTTTAATGACAAAACCCAGTTGACCAAAACTTCTAACACACTCATATGTGTGTAAGAAAGGGCTTCTATCAAGAAATCATGATACATCAATAAAACGTCCCAGCCCAATCTAATTCAAGTCCATAAGTCTGGTACTAATCTGTAAGTCCCTCTTCACACTCATTTAGTCACAAGCAGTGATGCAGAATGAAGGAAGATCAAACCCAGTGGGTGCAAAGTCTTGTGGATCCAATGGCAATGGATGCATCTCCAGAACTGTGGCAGGTCTTAGACTGGTTCACGAGGAAGAAGGTCAAGGCAGAGAAGAAAGGGGAGGTTCCCAAGCCCCTCTTATGAGAAGGCCAGCCCCAAAGTAGATCATCATTGAGCTGTGACCTGATCAACAGGGTAAACTCCATCCCCACGCTTTTATATAACTTTAACTTGACATGAAATTATGTACATAACTACTTTACATGCTTTGTGACCTATGTGTTCCTACATTGTTAACAAATGGTAAAAAGACTTCATACATTCTCATTTTCTGCATCTTGTTTTCCTCTGTACAACAATGACAAGTAGATGATTATTATTCTTTGCCATCATTTTCATTGAAAGGATTTTGTTTCATCATTTTTTATTCCATCAAGAACTCCTTTTAAAGATCAGGTACGAAGAAGGTAGAGCATTTTTAATTTTAATGCCATTGACTCCAAAGCAATAGTAGTAAGTAGTAAATAGAATCATATGGCACTAGTTTTGAAAATTCAAAAACTAAATTCCAGAAGGGATGAATTATTTATGTAAGGCAAGCAAGTGGTTATTTATCTATAGTTTATGTATTTGTGGCTACAAATTTGAATGTGCATATATGAGTATATATCAGAGAGAAGAATAATGAATAAAACATTTTTGTTAAAGTAAAAATATCTATTCTCATTGCTTAAGATGCTGCCCTGGCTTTCCCATTACAAAAATGTGTATGATGTCTTCAATAAAATGGTGAACATAGATATGAAATATTCACTATTTTCTCTGATGTGGGATATTATAAGGATTATATTACTGAGTTCTTTTAAAGATGGATTAATCTTTTCTTCACAAGTAAATGTTCTTACTGCAGGGCATTTGTTTAGTCAAATGAAGCAAGAAAGAAATGCGATAATAGGACAATTTGTCATTCAAAGCATAAGCAGAATTGAAATTGTGAATGTTATGCTACTGCAGATGCATTTTATTAATAAAATGTAGGCTTTCAGAGAATTTCCAAGAAGCAAAAGAGATATGACTTCAGCAAATGCCAAATATATTTGACTTTTAAATAAATCTACAAAGAAGACAAAAGTGTCAAATTGTCTGATTTTCAATGGTTTAAAGAAGCAACACAATAGCAAAGGAGACTAACTGTACCCTGGTGGCACAGAAATAAGCTAATAGTTGATAAACATATTTGGCTTAGTCCTTTATGGAAATGGATAATGCATGTGAAAAATATGAATATCTTTTTCTGATTTCTTTATTAAGTTGTGCATTTACCAAGCCACAGAGTTTTTAATTTCTTCTTCCTTCCATTCTTCCCAGTTTTATTTTTTAAACTATACTTTTCAGGTAGAACCTCTTAGTGAACTTGCCCAGTCTCATGGAGAATCTAACAGGGGCCAGTGTCCTGGGAAATCAGACATGTAACCTGAACTCTGGTTGTTTTAAGATTATTTATTTCTTATTTTTATTGTTTTGTTCAAAAATCAAAACTTCTTTTGCCCTGTAGAAACTGGAAGTTTGGTATACTAAATCTGTTTTCACAGCTCCTCCTCCCAGACCTCGGTTACCCTCCAGGGCTGGGAGTTACTTTCTCCCAATCACTTCCTGATTCAAAGTGCCTGCCTCAATTTCCCATTCCACTCCTACTACCTCCTTTCCCCCTGGGGCCCTTTGGTGGAAGACAAATAGTGTGGCATGGCACAGATTCCACATATCATTTCACTATTACTATTCCCTGTACAACACTCCTTGTAAAGGCACAGTTCCTAAATCAATAGATGAGCTCCATGAGAGCAGAAAAGAGTAGTCCTACCAAACCAACACAATTTAAAGACAATAATAATGGTCTGTAGCTCTCTCACCATAATATATAATGGAGCAAAAAGATGATTCTGGTAGATTGAAGCCTCCACCTACCCAACATACCACTACCTCAAAACACTAGTTCCCCTTTCTCATTCAAATATATTTTCAAATAAACTAACAAGTATTAGAATGCCTCTTTAAATCCTCTTTTATATTTTGTCTAAACTTAATCTACACAGAAAACCACATATACTTAATGCCATCACTTAAACTTTACTCTGGTGCTCCTATCTCCTACTGGTGATACCCACTCAAGCATATCACTTTCCCCTTATCTCCATACAATACAATTTCCAGACCCAATCTGAACTCCAGCATCTATCCAAAAGAGTCGATCTCCCCACCCCCATGGCACAGACAACCCAGAACCTCACACCATCTACACCTAAACCACTATGCTGTGCAATGAACAACAATAGTAACCACAAAAAATAAACAAAATCAATAATCAATAATTGAAAACTGCATCCAACCCAATGGAATACACAGAAGAAGAAGCCTGGGAATGACCAGAAAAAAAGAATACAGGAGGATGATGTTAATGACGATACAAGAGATCCAGGAATCAATCTTGTAAAAAAAAGGAAGAGTTTGAGATACTAAAACCCCCACAACCCAAAGGAGCCAAGAAGCTAAGCAATTAGATAAAAGATATTTTTAAAAAAACACCATGCAAGAACTTATCTGTAGAATGAAAGATAAGAAAAATCAAGACCGTGAACTGGAGGACAGCCATGAAGTCTTTAGCAAATAAGAGAAACAATCAAATAAAAGAAGTAAAAGTCTCTAAATAAAGCTTGATGGTGATGTGCAACACCACAAAGAGAATATATATATCTATATGTATGTATGTATATGTATATATATATATTAAAAACCAAGAGGAAGGAACAAATAATTCTACAGATAAAATAGAAAGAAAATTCATGGAAGAAAATTTCTCCAATATCACATAGGAGGAGACGATAACCATACAGGAAGCCAAGAGAGCACTAAATCAATTAGACACCCTCTAATAGACATCAAGAAGTCAAGTATCCACCTTATAAAAACAGAAAATGCTCTTGGGAGCAGTTAGAGAGAAAAAAAGTCACCTACAAATGCGAATAGATAAGAATAAGAACATACCTCTCTGCAGTAATCATTGAGGAAAGAAGAAAAAGGGGCAACATATACCAAACTTTGAAAGACAAAAATTTCCAACAAAAAACATTATATCTAGCAATGCTATCCACCAAATATTAAGGGAAAATAAAGTATTCTTAAAGTAGGAAATATTTGGAGATTTTGTGAAAAAACAAAACCTACAAAAAATAAATAAAAAACTGGATTTCTAAGGTCAGAGAATCAACAGCAACACACACACACACACACAAATGAGACCACCACGGTGTATAATACCACCCAGATATCAACACACCAGTATTAGCACCTAAAACTATACAGATCTAGAGAGTAAACAAAGACATAAATAAACTCTGTCCCCACCTCCCAAATTTAGAAAAATTCCAAACACAAATAGTACAATATAATATCATGTAACCTATTTTTAGAATTAAGAAAACTGAATAGCAATGGACTAAATGCACTGATAAAAAACATAGTAGCAGAGTAAATCAGGAAACATGACCTATCAATGTATTGCCTTCAAGAGACACATCTGAAAATCACTGACAAAAGCAGACTAACAGAGGATGAGGGAAAAGTTACCAAACAAATGGAAACAAAAAAAAAGCAAGAGTGGAAATACAAATGTTCAACAAAATAGACCTCAATGTAAATGACATCATGAGAGACAAGAATGCATATTATAGAATGTCCAAAGAATCAATAGACCAAGAATACATAGCTACTATAAACAAATGTACGCCCAATGAAAGGACTTCAAATACGTCAACAAAATCCTCAAAGAGAGGACAAGATAAATCAATAAATTGACAATAACAAGAAACATTTATAAACCACTCTCACAGATAGAACAGGAAAGAAACTAAATAAAGAAACTAAGTAGCACAATCATACAGCTTGATTTCCTAGATATTTACAAAGCCCTCCAACTAATAGCAAAAAAAAATCCCTCAAACAAAAGTTCTTTTCCAGTGCTCAAAATACATATTCTAAAATAGATCACACTGCAATCTAGAAAGGAATTTTTCACAAACTAAAACACATAGAGATCATTTGAACCATCTTTTCACACCATAGTGCCATAGAACTGGAAAGCAAAATAGAAAGATATGTTAGTCTGGGTAGACTAGAGGAATAAATTCAAGGACACGCATATGGATATAAAGAAAAGGTTTATATATAAGAGAAACAGGACATTAAGAAAGCATCCCAATCCAGTCTAGTACAAAGTCATAAGTCCCATATTAACCCATATGCCCGAAATCAGTCTACAAAGTCTCCTTCTGACTCATGAAGTCACAGGTCACTGGGTGCAGAATTCTGGCACTGGCAGGGGTCTTTCCATGGCTCCTCACTTCCAGGGCTCAGGGTCCATCAAAATAGCATGCCGCTCCAGCTTCATAGGTCTGGCTCCATCAGGGCAAAGCCATGTAGTCTCTCCGCTGGCTCCCCTAGCTTCTCGGACACTGCCATCTTGTCTTTTCCGTGACGCATCACCTCTGAGACTAACTCCCCACAACTGGGGAGATAGCTTCTCATCTTCACGAGGGAAATATTGTGAGATTTCCCAGAAGTCTCAGGAGAAAGCCATGCCCACATAGAGGCCTCATTGGCTACTCAATGGCTATCTCCAGATTAACAGGCTAGATTCCACCCCTACATTTCAATCATAAAATTAACATAAGCACATGATTGCCACAAAAGATTAAAAGCATAAAGACAAACTCACAGAGATTCAACAATATACTACTCAAAAAAAAAAAAGACTGAGTAATAGCCCAAATATAAGATGAAATTAGGAAGTTCCTAGAAACAATCAAGAATGATAGCACAATATACCAAAATCTATGGAACGCAGCAAAAGCAGCTATCATCGGTCAGGTTATACCACTTGTGTTTCTCTGAATTGACTAGAGAAACACATCCAGAGATACAGTATTCATATGAGTATAAGAAAGAGCTTTATATACAAGAGCAATTAACTATTAGGAGAACATCCTAGCCCATTCCAGATAAAGTTTATAAGTCCAATATTAGTACATTTGTCCAATACCAATCTATAAAGTCCTCTTCAGACTCACGAAATACATGAAATGATGCCGAATTCAGGAAGGTCCAAGCCAGTGTGTCAAAAGTCTGGTGGATCCCGTGGTGGTAGAGGCATCTCAGCGCTGGCAGTGGTCTCCACATGGATCCTTCAGTGCCAGGACTCTCCTATAGCTCCATATGTCTTCTCAGAAAGAATGACTTGCAGAGAGTGGATGTGTGCCCTGCCTTCATCAAGCTTTTTATCTCCTTTGCACTTCCAAATAAGGTCATCAAGCTACAACCTGATGAACAGGCTAAACTCCACCCCATTTACTCTTAGGTTATGTAATCATAGCAGCCTACTCCTTATTAATTTGATGTATTCACAAAACTCTTTATTCATATATAGTTTTAAAACAAGCAATAATAAAATCATACATGTACCTGACAGGATAAAACTAAATGCGTACAATTCAATACCTGACAGCTTATTTAAACGTAACATTCTATAACTGAACAAAAAAAAATCCTAAGCCTAACAATTGCAGTTAAGAAACACCTACATCTTAATCCTATGACTACATTCCCTCACATATGAACGTTTGTAAACCAGCCACTTCGTACCTTTATCCTGCTCATTTTGGGTATCCAAATACTTTACTCTCCACCTACATCAACCTAGTGCTCTGAGGAGACTGTCTTATTATTTGATGTGAAGAATCTGCCTCCCTGTTGAAACCTTGTGAAGTCTGCATCCATAAGCAAAGTCAAATCAGGATAGGTCATCCATAAAGCCAGCAGTCATACGCACCAGTTCACAGGCTCAGAAAACTTCTCTTCATCTGCTCAGGTTGTGGTCAACTCAATGTGGGATGCCTCATATAGCCTCACCAGGGGACCTATTGTTGACCTTGCCCCCATCACAAATTCCCAACAATTCTAGTCCTCTAGCCCCCTTGGAATAGGTCATGAACTTCAGAGCAGGCAACCCACTCTCATTTTCTTCTCTAGCTCCCGTAAACAAGGTGTCAGTGGCCAAGACTCAACCAAGCTCTTTAAGTGGACTCAGGTGTGCAATAGAACGCATTTCAGCCTGCCCAAAGACTCCTTTAACATTCAGTCCTAGATAGAAGTTTTCTTAATAGTTCTGGATTTTTTCCAGCCTGAAGTGCAAACCACCAAGTCCAAAATTCAAAAATCCTAAGAGTTCTTTTACTCCCTAATCTGTCAAATTGCGGAAGGCGAGTCTCTTAGAATGCAAATATCCTGAGTACACCAAAGAAATGAGTGGAGCTTATCCACTCAGAGTCTTCTTTGCAGGTGTGTCCTAGATATCAAATTTTAATGACTTGAGATAAGTGGGCTTACAGACTTTCTACTTTCATACTTCCCTATAATCCTTTCTATCAATCATTATATCAACAATAATAAGCAGAAGAAATCAGTATAAGCAAAGTAGTATCAAATATTAAACTCAATTCTTGAAATAATAAAGTTCAATCCTTATCTATATTATCTGAATCCTTATTTAAATTATTCTTCTAATACAAAATATGGATTAGGCTTCTGACAGCTACAAGCCAGAGTCAAACTTTCTGTCAGCCATTGCGACTTACTATGAGTCATTTTCACTAAGCAGCTCTGAGAAATTCAAGGGAAGATTTGGTCCCCTCTGCTCAAAATGTACATTACTCACATTCATTTTTGCCATTTCAAACAGGCATAACCCAAAACAATAATCAAACAAAATAATCAAAACTTTAAATTCCCATATTCTTTCTAGAAAACAATGAAATAAATTGCATGGCCATATCTGACATCTGGTAAGCAAGGAAGGAAAACTACCATGATGCAGTAGTTGAACAAACATTCACTTTCATCTTTATGATTTCTTTCTGTACTATACCACTCCTGGTACCAGAATGTGTTCATCTGGGTAGACTAGAGAAATAAATCCAGAGACATTCATGTGAGTATAAGAAAGACCTTTATATAGAAAAGCAATTGAAATAGAGAACACATCCAAGTCCAATTCAGATCAAGTCCAGAATTCTGATATTAGCCCATATGTCTGATATCAATCTATAAATTCCTATTCAGACTCATGCAATACATGCAATGCTGCTGAATGCAGGAAGACTCAGACACCAGTGGGTGGACAGTCTTGTGGATGCAGTGACAGTGGGTACATCTCAGTGCTGGCAGTGGTCTCCATGCATCTCCTTCAGGTCCCAGGCTCTAGTGGAGCTCCATGGATCTTCTCAACAGAAATGTCTCCCAAGCAGTGAGTATGCCTCCTGCTTCAAGGGGGCTATTTGTCTCCTTAGTGCCTCCAAATGAATTCATCAAGCTGCGACCTGATTAACAGGCTAAACTCCACCCCTTCACTTGTAAGTCTCAAATTGACAACAAATCATGTAACTCCCACAACAATTTATTAACACATAAGAAAAGTGGGGAAAATCATTTTCAACTCTCTAACACAACCTGTTCAACAATTAGGGCACAGCCAACACCATAAAAACTGTAACAATGGGAGAAAATGAATAATAAAAATCAAAACAGAGATAAATGAGCTGGGAAACAGGAAAAACAGGAATAAGTCAACAATACAAGAAATTGGTTCTTTGAAAGTATTAAAAATTGACAAATTGCTAACTAACTTAATAAAGGAAAAGAAAGAATAGTTGACTATTTCTAGAATTGCAGATGTAATTGGGTAGCACCCCAACTGATCTAAATGAAGTAAAAAGAATAGGAACACACTATTTCAAAAGACTATATTCCAATAAATCCAGTTTACATGGACAAATCCTTAGAAATACAACCTTTATATAATTTAACACAGATGGACATTAAAAACAGAACCTATAACCAAAGAACAAATGGACAAGTTCACCAAGAAACTTCCAATCAAAAACAGCCCATGACCATATGGCTTCACAGGAGATTTCTACTAAATATGCAGAGAAAATCTAACACCCACTCTATACAATTTATTCCAAAATATAGAAACTCTCACTATTTTCAGATGATATGATTTTATATAGAGAGAATCCAAAGGTCTCCACAAGATTGTAGGAAACAATTGAGGAATTTAATAAAGTATCAGGATATAAGATAAACAAGCATAAATCAATCTGGATCCTATATACCAATGATGAGAGATTAGAAAAAGACAAGAAAACAATACTGTGATAGTTTCATAATCTGTTGATAATTTGAGAATTGAGAGTGAAGGTGTGAAGTTTATCCTATCAATCATGTCGCAGTTTGATGACCTCATGTGGAGACCCTAAGGAGATAATAGCCCACTATAAATGGGACATATGCTTACTCCTTACAACATAGTTTCCCAAATTAGGCACCACCGCCCCCCAGTGATGTGTGGAATGATCTAAGGGCATTGTAAGAGCAGATACTTACACTTTATCCTGGATTCTGGGCTGGAGTACAAAAGGTTTTCATTGCTAGGGAGGTCATGAGGAATTTTTTTTAAAGAGGACAGTAGACCATATAAGTTTGGGAACCTCTGTCTTACGATATATTCCTGTGGACAAGATACGTGGAGCTAAGCTAGAACAGGATGGAAAACACAGAAATAAAAGCATGTGCCTGCATACATGTGGTTTCTGACAAAAGTCCTATAAATATTAAATGGGAAGAGGATATCTTTTTCAATAAATGGTGCTGGAAATGGTGTTGGATATCCATCTTCTGAGGAATAAAACTGGACTGATACTCATGCACAAAAATGAACTCAAGGTGGTCAGAGGCCTAATTATAAAACTGAAAACTACCAATATCATTGAATACATTGAGGCAAATCTAAGGACCCTAGTGCAGGGCATTAATAAGCTACTAGAAATAACAAAGGAAGCACACAAAACAAAATAGATGAGTGGGAACTAATAAAAATAAATCACTTGTGTACATCAAAAGATTTCAAAAAGAGTAAAATGAGAGCTCATTAATTGACAAAAGATATTTAGCAATGACATAACCAAGTAATAATTACTAAAATCTGCAGAAGACTACTAGGCCACAACAAGGAAAAGAAACACAAATAACTCTCTTAAAAGGTGGACAAAGGACCTGAATTGACAATTTACAAATGGTGGTACCCAAATGGCTACAAGTGCAGAAAATGCTCTTGTTTACTAGCCATACAGGAAATTCAAATCAAAACAATGATGAGATACCACCTAACACTCACAACTGTAACCCAATTTTAAAGAGAAAAAAATAACAAATGTTGGAAGTTTTGGAGAGATTGGAACCCCTATATACCACTGGTAGGTATGTAAATACATACAACCATTGTGGAATGAGATATGATGACTTGTAAAAATCTGACAATAAAATAACATTAACCCAGCAATATCACTGCTTGGTATATACCCCAAAGAAATTGCATATTATGAACAGATGTATGCTCTCCCATATTCATTGCAGCCCAGTTCATAATAACAAGAGGCTGTATACAGCCTAAATCCACAAAGGTAGAAAAAGGGATTAGAAATGTGATATATACACACAATGAAATACCATGCACCACCAAAAAACATCAATGAAGCCATGAAATATCACATGGCATGGAGGAATCTAGAAAACATTATGCAAAGTGATGTTAGTCAATCACAAAAGGACAAACAAATACTGTGTGGTCCATTGCTGTAGGGATGAACACCAGGATGGAAATCATCTTGGTCTGCTGGCCAGGTAGGCCAGGAAGCTGAGAAGAAAGAGCCCAACTGGTGCTCATGAACCATTCTCTCTATGTGTGTATCTTGAATGACGCTAAAAGGGAAGTGTGTCTTTTATGATTTTCCTAATATGCCACATTGGTCTGAGTTGCTGTACATCCCCCCAGGACATAGGCCATGTGTCATAGAACACTGCAACATTAAAACCTGAATTTCCAAGGCACATAACAGGCTCCAAAGGCCATATAGGAGGGATGCAATCTGGTAACCATACTAGGTGCTCTAGAATCTACGTCAAACATACCTATATCCTGAGGACTTAACACTGAAGAAACAGAAGACAGCTATACCAAGAGTATTTAACTGTTGGCAGGCAGACTAACATTTACTTAGTACTTCAATACCCAGCTTGCTGTGTTAAAATCTGTATTATTCTGGCAGACCTGTGTCTGCCATTGTCAGTGAGACATCAATGAAGTCCACATGGAAAAAACATAGCAACATCTGTGATCCAAGGATTTTTAATGTGAAGGAGAGAAAAGTATAAGAGCTAAAATTGTGAGATTTGGATGTTAAGAAGGATATGGATGTCAATGGAAGTCCAAAATATGTTCTCAAGATCTACATAGTGAATAAGCCTCCAGTGATTTCCCTCTAACCATAATTCAGGGATGGGAATAAACTGGTTATCAGACAGAGAGTATTGGAGAGATGACTGTAGTTCAGTGGTTCTCAACCTTCCTAATGTCGCAACCCTTTAATACAGATCCTCATGTTGTGGTGACCTCCCCCCCACCATAATATTATTTTAGTTATATCTTCATAATTGTAATATTGCTACAGTTATGAATCAAGCAACCCCTGTGAAAGTGTCATTTGATTCCCCAAAGGGGTCATAACGACTTGAATAGTTCAAATGGTCATTTGATCTCTCTATTGATACTCTTTGGACTTTATGTGGTTTTTAATATTTTCATTTTTTTTTCATATTGGGGGTTGCCTCTGTTGTATTTTGTCATTGTCGTTAGACTTCTTGACTCTCTGTTATGCATTTTTCTGTTTTTGGTATATGAAACCCAGGATTGGAGAATCGATAGAAACAATAACTGCAATAAGCATTCCTTTAGAGTATGATGGAGGTGTACAGCAAAGGTTCGAGAAACCAAGTAAAACATGAACAATGACCCTAAATTCCTGAATGTCAAACATAAAATTAAATAATTGTATGGAAAACTATTTGAAAAGTGAACTGAACAAAAATCAGCAGGAATCATCAAAGTGTCCATGCCTTGTCAACTAACCTAATACAATCATGTCATTTAGGCAGCCTCATGGAAACACAGCTGGAAGAAGAGACATTAAGTAAGTAAGCACAGGACAGAAGGAGGGATGCAGATTGTGTACCAGTCAGAATAATCCTGGAAAGCAGGCAAGTAAGAGTGCAATAGCTTGAAACCTGGGAAACAGAGATGTGACACTGGAACAAAGTGATGGAGACCAATCCTAATCACTGGAGCTTAAGGAAGTGAGATTAGTAAAGCATAGAGTGTACTATTAAGGAAAGACAAGGGCAATCACAAGAAGGTGGGTGAGAACTTCAGAGTCCCGGGAGAGCTTAGGGAAAGAAGAGTCTAAAACTTAAGAATAAGACTTCCTGTCAACAGTGGTGCCTTTCCCTGTGGACAAGAGGCATATATTGAATAGTAAAATCGCAGAACAATAAGTTTGAAAAACAAATTACCTTTTTCCTACTGTCAAAAATAGATTGTCACTTATTTGTTGAGGGATGTCAAGATCTCACTTATCCTTATTTTAAAATTTTAACAGTCTGACACATGAAAATTGTATATACTCTTTTGGCCTCTCTGACGTTCCCATAACTTCTTCTCGTATACGTGAATACTTGATATTCAAAGTAGAGTAATGCATGAATATCAGCCTCTATGAATTATATCCCTCCAAATCACAATAAGATGGCCTTTTCTTCTTATTGAATTGAATCTTGCTTCAAAATCAGCATAATACTAGTACTTAGCATTATGTATCAATATACATAATACTTAGTATTAATATCCATAATACTTTTAAGGATATCCAATTTTCTGAAAGAAAGCATTATCTTACCATTTTTCTCATGTTAGAACTCTAAACTTATTAGATTTTTTTAAAGTTATTAGATTTTATAAAATTCTGAACTGTCTGCTAATACAGGCACAAGCATGATTACCCAACGTGCTACAGCGTAGAATGAGCTCAAGATGGCCCTAGATGTGACAGAAAAGAATAGCTTCTAATGTTTTCTTTGCTATAGTATTTATGCAAGAAGATAGCCAGGGCTTTTCTTCTGGAGAGCTGTTAAATCAGTTTAAATCACTCAAGTTTAGGCTAGCACCCAAGGTACAATCACTTGCACCATCTATGCTCCTATGAGTTATCAGTAGTAGAATATGATTTTTGTTACTAATGTGCACATTTCTTAAAAATAATTACCAAGATTTATCATTTTATCTTACCTCAGGGTCAAATACAGCTGCATTAAATAAACACAAATTTCAGGATTACAAAGACAAACTAGCCATTTTAGGATGCATGTACAGTGACCACCCATTCACTTATTTTGCAGGCTTGTTTTTGAAAAGTGATAAATCATAATAACTGGGATGGCAAAGAGGTCCTTTTAGCATTTTAATTACTTTACTCAATTCCATTTAAATGTCATAATATGTTCTCCCCACTAAAGTTTAAATTCTAGTGTGAATCATGATTATCTTGTTCACTGTTATGGTTTACCACCTAAACTTATCCTCTCTCGATTTATTTGACTAATTACCAGAGATGATGATTCACTGGAAGGCCCAGGTTGGGTAGCATGATTGTAACTGAGACATTGCCAGATAAAGAGACGTGATTCAAATAATTAAGAAAAATATTTTTTTAAAGTTCCCAGAGTTCAGTACTTGAAATTTTCTTGGGGATAAAAATATAAGCATTTAAAACCCAATGGAAATATATTCAGGATAAATACAGAGTAGGAATAAATAAGGGTAGTTTCAGAGAATTCTGGAGTAAGTGTTCCAGATATTACTTGAATGAGAGTGGTGGGACTAGCTTGAAGCTCAGTTCCAGAATGGGAAAATATCCTTTGTATACCACTGACATTTGGCATAAAAGTGCAGACTTTAAATCTTGATGGACAGAGCATCACCTTTTTGAAAAACAGAATATTTCGACCTGTGCAATACTTATATATTACCCAAGGCAACTGTGTGGAACATTGCACATGTGGCCTACTCTTCTTTTTTATTAATACTCCTACGAATTTATAAAATACAAACTAAGCAATTTTGACAAAAATGTTTTAAGAAATTATCAATAATTGCTATATAATATATATTTCACCTATAAACCCATTTGCTGTACAAATAAAAAAGAAGGAAAATAGACAGAAAGCAGATTAAGTTATTCCTTAGTTATTAAAAGCTTTAGAACATCTGCCGATCTACTTTTCCTAAAGAGCCACTGATTCAAATCTTTTTAGCTGATGTGGTCATGCTTGAAGAGGTTCACAAAAATCTCTTTGCTTTGGATTGACACAGTGACTGAATAAATGACTTGGACATAGGAACAATTTTGTGGGTGGTGCAGGGTCATGCAATGTTTCATTCTGTTGTGCATAGGGTTTCTATGAGTCAGAGGGGACTAAATGGCATGCAAAAACAACAACAACAACAATGTGGTAATGCACCTGTGTTATATGGTATCACTATTTATGAAAGCCAATAATATTATACATACACATAAATATATATGTTGTTTATATACATATAATATGTGTGTGCTTATGTATGTATGTATGCATGTATGTATACATGCACTATTGTTATTAGAATCTGTTGAGGCTGTTCAGGAAAATAGTGACTCTATGTTCAACAGAAAAAAAATTCATCCTGAGCCATCCTAATAATTATACTAATGCTGAAGTATTTGGGTCTTCCCTATCCTGAGTTGTAATCCAAACTGAAGGCTACAATCCTTGATCTTCATCAGCAAGTGCTTCAAGTCCTACTCATTTTCAGCAAGCAAGATTGTGTCATCTACATATCACAGATTGTGATAGGTAGGTTTGTTATGCCAACATGGCCACAAAATATTGGTAGGCCTGTTGTGACAGCACAGCCAATGAACACACAGGATACATTGAAGGGCAGAGAAAGGAAGGGCTCAGCAAGTCCTGCCCTCTTTCTTGCTTTTGGACCTTTGGACCAGAGAGCTGTTTTGTTTGTCCTGTGCCTCGACTTCCAAGCAACACTACCCGTAGGACACCTAATCGCGGACTGTGGAACTGGGAGTTGAGGTTCCTTGAAGTCCTACTTCACCACACTCCTGGGATATACATCTTTTGAGCTGGGGACTATTGGAATCTGTCATCTGGCTGGCAGTTGGTGACCTGCTTTGCTATTTGCTGCCTGTGACCAGATAGCCTGAATTGCTCTGTAGATGACTTCTCAGCAGCCCTCAAGAGTTGAAGGGCTTCCAGTCTTCTAGCTGTCTCACGCAAGTAAGTTGCACTGAGCAATTTGTACTGCTTTATAGAATAGTTAACTGTTTCTTTCTTATCTTATATACCCTTCTCTATATATAAATATATAAAGAAAATTACTAGAGTCCTGGCTTTATTTCTCTACAGAACCCTCTCTGACACACAGGTTGTTAGTGAATCTTCCATAAATCCTAAGGTCACATTCTTTATGTAACCTAGAGTCACTGATTACTTGATCAACAAACAGATTGAATAGGTATGGTATGAGGAGACGATCTTGTCATGCATTTTTCTTTATGTTAAACAATACAGTATCCCTTGTTTTGTTTCAACAACTGTGTTACATAGGAACACAATGAAGTATTCTGGAATTCCAATTCTTCTCATCATCTTGTCATCATTTTTTAACCACACAGTTTGTTATGTTCCACACAGTCTAATGCTTTTAACATTCAATAAAGCCAAGTAAACATCTTATTGTATCCTCTGTTTTCCATCAAGATCCATCGAAAATAAACAATGCTCTCTTGTTCCAGGATCTTTTCTAAATCCAAACTGAACTTTTGGCAGCTCCCTCTCAATAAATATACTTCTGCAACTGCTATTGGATGATCAACAATAAAATTTTACTGCATGTGATATCAATGATACTGTTCTATATTTTGAGCATTCTGTTGGGTCACCTTTCTCTGGAATGTGTGCAAACATGGATCTCTTCAAGAAATTTGGCTGTCTTCCAAATTTCCTGAGATAGATTAGTGAATATTTGCAGAGCTTTCTCAACTTGTTGAAAGATTTCAGTTGCTATTCCATCAGGTCCTGGAGCTTTTTTTGTAACAAATGTCTTCAGTGTAGTTAGAGCTTCTTCCTTCAAAACCTTTTGTTTTTGCTTATACGTGACATCTTAAAATGATCAAATGTTGATTATTTCTCTTTGATACAGAAATTCTGTGTATTATTTCCATCTCCTTTGGATACATCCTGCATTATTCTACATTTTGCCCATAGAATTTTTTAGTATTGTGACTCAAAGCTTGGAATTCTTTTTTAGTTCTTCCAGTTTAAGATATGCTGAATGTGTTCTTCCCATTTGGTCTTCTAACTCTAGGCCTTGCATATTTCATTATAAGATTTTATTTTGTCTTCTTGAGATACACTTTGAAAATTTACTATTGAGCATGCAGTCATCAACATTTCTTCCATTTGCATTAGCTAACTCAACTAGGAAGGGTGAGTTTCAGAGTCTCTTCTGATTTTTGCTTTATTTCCTTCTTTCTTTTTTCTTCATTCATTTCTTATTTCTTGATTTCTTGATTTTAATGTCCTTTGGTTTTATTTGTGCATGATGTCTTCCCATAAACTCATTATATCTTGTTTCATTAGTGTTCAAGGCAGCAAATATGTTCTTGAGATTTTCTCAAACTTCAGAAGGGATAGACTCAATCATTTCACTTTCTTCTCTAGTGCCACTGTAATAGATCATATTTTAGGTAATAGAACAAGCACCACTAGATTCATAAGCACTGAGATAATATAAACCATCTTTTCAAATCAGAATACTGTAAAACAAGACATCAATCATTTGACTCCCAGGTATTTGTTTTCATTTTCTTCAGCTTCAACCTGAACTTACATAGGAGCAACTGATGGTCTATTCCATAGTCAGCTCCTGCCCTTATTTTAGCTGTTGACATGAATCTTCTCTTCCCATTGATGTAGTCAATTTGATCTCTGTGAATTTCATTTGGAGATGTTCATGTGTATAATCATTGATTTTGTTATTAAGAAAAATGTATTTGCAGTGAAAAAGTCACTAGTCTTACAAAATTTTATCATGCCATCTCCAGTTTAGTTTCTGTCACCAGGACCATATTTTACAACTACTGTTCTTTCATCTTTGTTTCCAACTTTTGCATTCCAATTGTCAAGAATAATAAATGCATCTTAATTTCACATTTAATCAAATTCAGATTGAAGATATTGGTAGAATTATTCAATTTCTTCATCACTAGCTTTTGTGGGTGGTGCACAAATTTGAATAATAGTTGTACTGATTGGATTTTCTTGAGGATAGATGTCACAGACAGCTCTGTACTTCAAGATTGCTTTTGACATTTTCTTTCTAGCCATGGTGGTGTAGTGGTTACTACACAGTAGTCTGTGAACTGCATGGGGGGCACTTCGAAACCACCAGCAGTTACATGGGTGAAAGATGGGCCTTTCTTCTCCCATAGACACTTCACAGTCATGGAAACCTACAGGCAATTGCTATAAGTTAGCATTGGCTCAATGGCAGTGAGTCTGTTTGTTTGTTTGTTTGTTTGTTTAGAGTTTTTGGTTTCTAACAGAATGACAGGTCATTCTCTTGATTGTCTCCTTCCTGAAATATTAAATCATGATTTTCTGATCTAAAATGATCATTAACAGTCCATTTCAACTCACTAATGCCTGAGATATTAATCTTTATGTGTTATATTTCAATTTTGACCAATTCCAATTTTCCTAAATTCATACTTCACACATTCCAAGTTTTGATCTATAATGGAGTTTTACATGTTTCCCCTTACCTTGAGTTTTTTCCTATCCACTAATGAGGAACTCAAAGGCTCTACTCCTGTATGCTATACCCCACTCACTTTAGCATGGTTGGCTTCGCTCTGAGAAAGTAGCTACCCCTCATCACATTTAAGTGCCCTCTGACCCAATAGGCCTATCTTCTGACACTATCTCTGACAATTGTCTGCATTCATTAAGCCCTCTGAATCTGATAATGTGCTGAATCACGGGTTTCTCCCTCTCAATTAGATAGCTGAATTCTTTTTCATAAGCCGTTCTCATATGCTCCACTAAAAACTGTTCACTTTTGGTGACCTTGTTGGCATTTGAAATACCAATGACATAGATTCCGGCATCACTGCAATACACCAGTCAAAACAGCACAACAAAATGACAGACAAGTAGTGGGTATACAGTCATGCATTTAGCTAATTGTCCTTCCAAGCAAAATTAATAAGGTGCACTGCTCAAATTTCTTTCCCCCTATCATTTGAGTCACCATCTTGTTAAGCTTAAGATAATTCACTGTCATTATCCAAGAGCTATCTGCTTTTTTTCAAGACAAAATTCATGGAGTTGTAGTAGAATCAACACCCCTCCATGCGTAAAGCACTTGATGGTAGCTCTAATCTCTGCAATCCCTCAATCAATGGTATATTATTTTTTATTTACTATTTTACTAGGGGGAGACAGTTGTAATAAAGTTCACTTCATTTTTTCCTACCAAAAAATGCCATACTTGACATGTCAGGGATACAATATGAAGGTTTGGTCAATTACTGACTATGTGTATTACAATTATGCATCCTAGAACTGAAGACTTTACTACAGAATGGGTTCAGGGACTAACTGAATGAAACAGAACTGAACTAAGACTCATTAATAACTAGACATCTTCTCACCCATACTCCAACTGATGGACCTAATGGAGTTAAAACTGATGGAGTTAATGTCTAGTAATCCCTGAAAATCTAATTGTTTCCCTTTCCCCCAATGAATAGTCACTCTTTTAAAAAGTCTCACATCTCTTTGAAGAAGGCTGAGAGAAAAATTAACAGGACAGACTACTGGCAGCCTAATGGAATCCTTCTTCAAAGGGACCCAGGCTCCCTTTCATTCAAGCGACAGTGAGTTTGTAAGCTGGCTCAAGCCTCTAAATTAATTGAGGGGTCATGATTCTCTATTCTGGTGATTCAAGTTAGACTGCTATTCATCTGACCTAGAATTCTTCTGTTTGTAAAGATCAAGTAAATATTTAGTAGGTTCCCCATTGGTTCCACTCCTGTCCAAGTAGCCAGTACCATAAGTACATGCAAGTCAGGCTATACTGATTGCTACTTTAAATCAGCTGTCCATTATGGTAAATATGTCCCTCTTTTCCCTGTTGGTTAAGTACTGCCACTTGGCCCATAGCACCACAGAGTTCAACCAGCCCCATTGTAGCCAGGTGTCTTTATTCAGTTAAGGAACTTTTTATTGTCAAGCTTGGTTTACATAAAATAGCAATCACAACAGTAACTATTATAGTAAAGAATGTGTTCTCTGAGGATTGCATGTGTGGTTCTTTTATGATAAATTCGAACATGCCAATTTTCCTAAGATTTTTGGATATATCCTTCGACAGTATACCAATATAGCTTTGATGCTTCAATTTGACTTACCTACATGATCATGGAATCTATGCTTCAGAAAATCAGTCAAATGGACTATTAGATTCTATCTTAAATGCTAGAACTGAAACAAATTGAAGAATCTGAGTGCACCCATTTCATCAAACTCAAACTGATCCTACTTTCTGTTCATTGCACTCTCATCTCACACTCTCATCTCATGCCCACATACCTTCTTCAGATTTCTGTTTGCACCTATTAGAAAACTCTAGCAGTTGTTTGGGAGTTGAGCACACCTCTTTCTAGGTTCTCCATTTTCACTCCACCTTTAGGGACTACATAGTTTCCAAGTCTAGTTATAGGTCTAGAAACAATAAAGGTGTTTCCTGGGAACACTCAGCACAGGCCTGTAATGCATCATCCTCACACAATGCTCCAGATGAAATCCCAGATGCCATATTATCAAGCACAATTAGGTTAATCTCCTCCAATGTGAATGGGAAGGATAATGGTTATACTAATAGCAGATTAGCAGATAAAAGTGGGAGAGACTTTTTATACAATTACTGTTGGCTGCAGTAATTATATTAAGAGCCTACTTTTCTAGAGAAACAAAACCCGTGGAACTAATATATATATAAGACCTTTATATCCCTACCAGGCCTCCTATACCCTCCTCACCATCAATATTGGATCACTCATTGTTCCCTTGTCCCTGGTTTGCTCACACCCACTTCCTTTCCCCTGTTTCCTCCTCTCCCATATTCCCCCAGAACCATCAATTCCCTTGTCTTCTCCTCCAGATTGTTTACCAACCTGCATTATCTAGATAGATCTGCAGAGATAATAATATGCACAAAAAAGACAGAGTAAAATATGGGAATATGACAAATCATGGACAGTTCCCAGAGTCAGTAGGCCACACGAGCCCCAGGCCCCAGAAAGCAGAGCAGAGTGCAAGCAAGTAGGAGGAGAACAGGGGAAAGACAGAAACCAGTTTTCCAGTGCCTCATGAATAGTTCACATACTTATGATGTCATTAGACTGTGCCCTGATTGAGAGGTTGAACTGTCATACCTTTGCCTAAGTGCAACCAAGTTGCCATAAAATATAACTACCATAGTGATTTTATGGATTTGAAGGTCAATGCCCCCTTCTTTATAATTAGATTCCTGCATGTCCCTATCTCAAGTTTCAGATTCCCATCCCCCCCAATAAAGCCCTCACTTTAATATGTCACCACTTGCCCCCTTCTTTATGATTAGATTCCTGCATGTCCCTATCTCAAGTTTCAGATTCCCATCCCCCCCAATAAAGCTCTCACTTTAATATCAGTCACCACTTGCCCCCTTCTTTATGATTAGATTCCTGCATGTCCCTATCTCAAGTTTCAGATTCCCATCCCCCCCCCAAATAAAGCTCTCACTTTAATATCAGTTACCACTCAAATTTGGGAATTCAGTGGCATTGTAATTCAGTCACTCTTACAAGACTCTCAGTTTGGTTTTCAGCAATGCCAGCTCTGTTGCTACAAGAAATAAAGCATACTTTCAGGGCACATGTGAAAACTTTGAAATTTTTTATGCAGCACTTCAGCAGCGACTTCATAGCCATGATCTCATCTGTTTTCTTTACCAGTTTGTTTATTCTAAGCAATAACAACCAACCAACTGCTTTATGCTTCTCTTCCTGAAAAATTGTAAGAAAATATCAAATATATGACTACTTAGAGCATCACTTCTTATTGACACTTCATCAACTGGTAATGATATTTTGCAGATAAACAGTGCAACTGCATGCCTTGAATTAATAGTCCTCTTTTTACTAATTTGGGCAGACATATTGCTATTAATGGAAGTAGAGCTATTAATACTAATGAAGGCAGAATTAGGTCTTGAGACCTAATCACACTTATGAAACAAGTTAGAAAATGCACTCTTTTTATTTTATTTCTCTAGAATCACTCCTGATACCAAATGTGTTAGACTGGGTTTTCTAGGGAACCATGTATATGTGTATATGTATGATCGCATTCTTATTCCTGCTTACATTATTTATATTTTTATATAAAGAGAGAGAAAAAGAGCAAGAGAAATTTATATCAAAAAATATTTCAGATGGTTGTAGAAGTGGGCACACTGGTGACTATGGATTAATCCAAAGTCTGAAGGTCAGGTTTGTGACTAGCAAGGTGAATTAATACAATGTAACTACATGAGATGGAAGACTGATGATGGTCCCTAGGGTTGGCAGATGATATAATAGGACATTCACTCAAGTACAAAGAAGCAGAGATCGATGAACTAGATGTAAGATCCAGACTCAGCAAAAATCAAGCAAGCTTTTCCATAGACTCTGTTTGTACGGGGTCTAAACCACACACGAGCAGAAACCTCCTTTCACTTGCATGAAGCCTGTGACCTGAGTAAGATGGTTGAACTCTACCCTGATATTCTTACAACTACTTGGATGATCAGGGCGATCCTATCATGAAGCAGATTATATAATGTTAGGTCACTTCTTGGGGGATTACTAGGCCTCAAATATTAAGCCACTAAGAATCCTGGCCCAATGAATTTGACACAAAATCAAATTATCACAGGACCCAAATCTGTTTGGTATATCTTTCCACAATGACTATGGTATTGTCCATGTGACTTGCTTTTGCCCATGAGGCAAGATATTAGCAAGACAAGCAGAGACTTAAAAATTACTGGTACATTGTTTCTACTTTCACCTTTGCCAGCACTACCTTAGGCTAGCCTGATGTAGAGAAGTAAGACTTATATATAGAAAAAAACAGAAATCTGTGAGGTAAATCAAATTATAAATTATTCAATAACTGACCACACATGCATGAGCTATCTCCGTGGGAGCCAGCCAAACCCATCGTAGATGAGGAAAACTACTCATCATGCCATATAGTGATAATATATTGTTCTTTCACTTGCTTTAGGTGGATGTTATTTCAAAGTAATAGATGGTTGATTTACCTACATAACTTGTGGTAGCCTGCAAGATTTTCTACTTCTCTCCTACTTTGCAGGTTTCTCTCAATAAATAAAGTGGTCTAACTTGTAAGAACTTTCAGATCTCCCAGATATCTGTGTCATGCCCAGCTATTTACCTATAGATTTGCTTTATACACCAGAGTCTCGACATTAACCTGAACACTGTGTTGCCTTAAAATTTGTCTGGAAGTTGTATGTTTGATGAATTTGAACAGAAAGAGGTTAGAGACATATATTTAGTTGATAGTTGAACTCAAGTAGACAAATAGGTATTTTTATCTGTGAAATGGAGAGAAGGTTGGGAAAATGAGACTGTTGTATACATATATCTTTGTTTATATATGTATATATGTGTATATGTATATATATACACAACTTTGTTGGGAAACTAGATGAGTATAATTTTATTCATATCCTAGTGTGAAAAATTATTCATAAACAAATAGTGGATTTTATCTGAATTTTCTAACTTGATATGTGGTACTATGTTTTCTAAGTCAGTCCTGAGCCTGAAGTTCTGATTTTTAAACTTTTAAATCGACCAGAATGAAATTGCAAAAGGACAAAACAGCAGCATACACCTGTAAATAATGACTGCTAAACAGATACCTAGAAACTCTAATAATTAAAAGGGAATTCAGCCAGGATCACGAGACAGATATGCCATCTTGAATTCTCCCTATATAGGAATTTGTCCTACATTTGGTGTAAAATAGTTATATATTCCCAGATAGATGCAACCATAAATTATTAAAGTTTTGACAGTGAAGTTTTAAAATTAACTAAGCATTATAATGATGACAACGTCTAAACTAAGTCTTCTGAAATGAAGAGGATCTTTCAAAAATAGCAAAGAATAATGAAAAGGAGGGGAAGAGGCTTGCCATTCAATAGTTAAATAGTTTCTATAACTTGAAACATAACTGGTATATTTCCATAGTGATGCTCTCCTTTTCTAACAATATTTATTTTTCACTAATGATAGAGCTCATCCTGCCAAGTGAATAAACTAAATCTATAGATACTTAGAAATGCACCTGAAATTCTCAAGGCAAATAACACCTGTGTGTTTCCACCCCCACCCTCTCCTGTTGTTGGTTTGGTGAAGAATGGTCAAATTCAGTAAATACAGGGTTTTTTTTTCCCTAGGCAGAACATAGCTAATATTACAGCTTCATATGGAGACTTATCATGCATTGTTGAAAATTTCCTAAACAAAAAGTAAAATCCCTAAATCAATGGAAGCATCTTATACCTGAATAGACCATCCTTGCTATTAAAACAGCTTTGAATAAAATATTGCTTTTTGTTGACATCCTTTTGAAAGATCTATGTTTGCTTTTATAGGGGAAATTAGGAATCTATTTAAGTTACAAATTTTTCTAGTCTAATATATTGCAGTGAAATGTTGTTGTCGTTGGGTGCCAAAGTGTCCAGTCTGATCCATAGTGACCTTATGCATAACAGAAAGAAATGCTGCTTGGTCTTGTGGCATCTTCACAGTAGTTCCTATACTTTAGCCCATGGTTGCAGCCTTCATATCAATCCATCGTATTGAGAGCCTTCCATTTGTTTGCAGCTCCTCCACTTTACTAAGCATCATGGCCTCCCCTGGGTACTGGTCTCTCCTGACAACCTGCCCTGAATATATTAGATGAAGTCTCACTATCCTTGCCTCTGAAAGGCTAATATTTAATTGGTATACAATCAATAATTTGAGAACAAAAGTAAGTCCAAAATGAGTTAATTTAGACTGTTAGACAGGGTTCTCTACAGAAACAAAACCCAGACACTAATAATTCTTTCTCTATATTTATATAGATAGAAAGGTATATAACATAAGAAATAAACAGTTAACTAATCTATAAAGCAATACAAATGGCTCAGTGCAACTCACTTGCATGAGACAATTAGCACACTGGCAGTCCTTCGAGTCTTGAGGGCCGCCAAGTAGTCATCTGTAGAGCAATTCAGGCTATCCGGCCACAAGCAGCAAACAGCAAGGCAGCCAGTTGACAGGATCTGACAGTCCCCAGCTCAAGAGATGTAGATTCCAGGAGCATAGCGAAGCAGGGCTTGAAGGCTCCTCAACTTACAGCAACACAGTTTACGTATTAGGTGCCCCATTGGTAGTGCAGCTTGGAGATCGAGGGACAGAACAAACAAGGTTAGTCTGAAGATCCAAGAGCCTGAGAGCAAGGGTGGGGATCGCTGAGACATTTATATGTCTGCCCTTCAATTGATCTTACATGTGTTCATTGGCTATGTTGTCACAACAAACCTACCTATCTTCTTTGGCCATTTTGGCACAACAAGCCTACCTATACTACATAGACTAATTCAGGAAAACTGAAAATAAACGACTTGGATTGATCTATGGTACTGGTGACAAATATTGAAGCTATCACGGATCAACAGAAGAACAACCAGAAAACCTGTATTGAAGTAAGTACACTCAGACTGCTCCTTAGAAGCAAGGACAAGTTGCTTTATTACGTTGGACAAGTTATCAGGAGAGGGCAGTTCCTGGAAAGGGGCATCATGCTCAATAATGCAAAAGATCTGCCCAAAGGAGGGAGAGCTCATAGAGAGAAATTAGCACTGTGGTTGGAATGGTAAATTGAAACAACAACTGTGAGGCTGTTGCAGGACTGTGCAGTGCCTCATTCTGTTGTATATAGGGTAGCTATAAGTAGACATTAACTTAATGGTACCAATCAGCAACAAAATTCTACACCCAAAATGGTGTGACCCATTTGACTGCCTCTTAATAGTCCTTAAAATGATTGATTGATTAAAGTGTAGGAAATTGGGTTTTGTTTTTGCTTATGAGCTTGAATCCCAAAAGGGAGAAGCAACACCATGAAGTACATTTTGATCTAATTGCATTGATTCATCTGGCTTATAAGTTGAATATATAATCATAATTCAACTAATAAGATTTTCTGTTTGAGCAGATTTTAATACCAAATAATTTTACAATGCTTTCTAACACTGGTTAACTAAATTTACTTATTAATTTTTTTTAATTTAGGCTTACTGTGTTAAAATTACCCATTTTATTTTTACATAAGAAGTGAATAACAATGAAAGCAGCAATAATGCTGGCAACAGGTTACCTGCATATGGAAAGCATCATCCTATGGTTAGTGTCAAATATTTCATAATACTGAAGTTCTAATTTAATTCAAAACTTTTTAAGCATCAGTATTGTGCAAGGTACCTTAAGTATGCTGATGAAAATGACAGCATCCCAGCTCTCAAGATGCTGAAATTTCTTTGAGAATGGACAAAATCATGCAGAAAATCTCAATAACTTGTTTTCAGGTTATTAGCTAGAAATTATTTAAGATTTTACTGAATATATCTCCTTGATTAACTTAATTGGCCAAGTATAACAAAATTCACAGCCCTCCAGAATAAAACTACACCATTTCAATAACTTACTATTAGATGGGATGTAGAGTATATTGCTATAGAATCCCTTTAATCTGGTTACATTTGATGTGAAACCTTCTGTGTTGTCTAAGAGCATAGCAATTCTCAGCTCAAATGACAAAAAAAGTCTCTGAAAAATAAATCACCTGTCTGGTTGCTATTGGATATTTACTACTGAAAATAGGGCAAAATATGAATACTGCTTTAGGCACACTAATGCAGATAGGCCATGGCATTTTGTTTCTCCTCCCAATAATATTCTTTGTGTGTATATTAATTTGACAAGAAATACATTACACCACATACAATTCAAGGAATCAGAGATGCTTACAAAACAAATGGTTTCATATTGCAAATACTTTTTTTTCACAATGAAAGTGTGAATTTAAACTTGGCTCCAGTCAGAAGGAATAAACAGAAACCAAATAGACTATATCTGTAAGAATAGACATTAGACATGATCAAAACCATCAGCTAAAGCAAGGATTATGTCTTGCTTGGGTCCACAATCAATGCACATGGAAGCAGCAGTCAAGAAATCAAAAGATGCATTCATAAGGTAAATTTCCTGCATAGGGCCTTTTTTAAATATGGAAAAGAAAGCATGCTAATTTGACAACTGAGGTACATCTAGTGGGACACTGAATTAGGAAGACCATAGAACAGATGTCTTTGAATTTTGTTGCTGGAGAAGAATCTTGAAAGTACCATGAACTTCGAAAAGGTCAAACAGATCTATCTTGGAAGAAGTAAGGCCAGAGTGATTCTTAGAGGCATGGAAGACAAGACTTCACCTTGCATATTTTGGACATATTGTCATAAGTGATCAACCCCTAGAGAAGAGGAAGGGTAAATGGGAGGAGCAGCAAAAAAATCCAGGAAGGTCCTCGATGAGATGGGTTGACACTGTGGTTGCAACATAGAAGTAATTGTTAGGAGGGAGCAGTACCAGCCATTGCTTCATTCTCTTGTGCATTGAGTCACTATGGGTTGTAAGGGACTAGCTGGCACCCAAAAAAAAAACAACAAAACAAGATCAGGGAGCAATTATGGAACAGATTATACATTTCTCTCATGCAAGGTCAGGTTAAATATGACAAATCAAAACAAGTCCATACATAAAATATAAAAGTTCTGACCTTAATGTCTCTCACCAGAATTTTTAGGCTATCTTAAGAGCATATTTGAATCATTGAACTCTTGTGACTGAAGATGAGTTGTAGGGTGACATGAAGGACATTATACATGAAGAAAACAAAAGGTCATTAAAAATAAAAAAATAAAAAAGAAAGGTCAAACTGTATGTCATAAGAGACTCTCTTAAACTTGCTCTTGAACATAGAGTGGTAAATAAAAGGAAGGAAATATGAAGCAAAAAGCTGAACAGAAAATTTCAAAGAGCATCTGAAAAAGATAAACTATTACAGAGACGTCGAGTTAGAAATCCAAAAAGGAAGAACAGGGTCACATTTTTCCAGCTGAAATAATTGACAAAAACATTCAAGCCAATAATTGAAATACTGAAGGATATTGTGGGCATATAATCGATGGAACTCAAAACACAAACTCACTGTTGTTGAGTCTATTCCAATGCACAGTGATTGTGTTAGCATGAGTAGACTAGAGAAACAAATTCATAGGTACTCATATGCGTATAATAAAAAGTTTTATGTATAAGACCAATTGAATATTAAAAAGCATCCCAGCTCAGATCAACCCCTAAGTCCAATATTAGCCCATATGCCTGATACCAACCTATTAAGTCATCTTCAGACTCACAAAACACATGCAATTATGCCAAATGAAGGAAGATGACAGGTCAGTAGGTGGAAAGTCTGATGGATCCAGTGACAGCAGCTATATCTCTGTGCTGACACCTGAAGGAGCCACAGAGCTCTATGGTCGATCCATATGTATTGTCGGCAAGCATGCTTCACTGGGAGTGAGCATGTGTCCTGCCTTTAGGGAACTCTTTATCTCCTTAGTGCCTCCAAATGAGATCACCAAGCTGTAACCTGATTCACAGGCTAAATAACAATCCTTCACTCATAAGTCTCAAATTGAGAACAGATTATGTAACTACCACCGTGCCCCTGTGGGACAGATTGGGACTGCTCCTGTGGGTTTCTGAGACTGTAACTTTTTATGGGAGTAGATAGCCTCATCTTTTTGCCAATTCAATGACACCAGTAGCATCAAAAGAAAAAGGAAAACAGATTCACTGTACCAAAAATAATTGATTCAACCATGTGAAAGTTAGCAAAAGATCAAGAACCAATCACCTTGAAGTCCAATCAGCTCTAAAGACATTAGCAGAACACAAGGCTTCAGGAATGGATTGAATAAAAATTGTAATGTTTTCAAGGGTTGACTCAGAACTGAAAACACTCATTTGTTGGTGCAAAGAAATTTGGAAATTTGGCAAAAGAATTAAAAGAAATTCATATGTATGCCCCTCCCAAGAAAAGGTGATCCAATAGACTATACAAATTACTATGCAATACCATTACTATAGTGTGCAAGTCAATTTTTTTCTGAAGATAAATCAACAGTGGTGACAGCAATACAACAATGGCAAGCTGCAAAATATGCCAGTCATATTCAGAAGAGTACATAGAATGAAGATTATGATTACTCAAGCCATGTGGATCCTGAGGGAAAGCAAAGAATACCAGAAATATATATTCTTGTGTTTTGTTGACCATGAAAGTTATTAGACTCTGTGGATCAAAACAAATTAGGGGCAGCATTGAAAAAACTGGAACTCCAGAACACCTAATTGTGCTCACGTGTAGTATGTACATAGCGAGGCAGTCTTTTGAACAGAATAAAGTACCATTTCATGATCTAAAACTAGAAACTGTGAGTTTGAAGGTTTTATCCCTCCATCAGACTTTTCTTTTTATTCCAAAACCTTTTAATTAGTAGTTAATACAGATATCATATTATTCTATAGTTCAATCACATAAAACAGTATTGAAAAATTGCTATCAAAATCTGTTTCAAAACATTCTTTTTCTTCTTAACTTTTTAATACGATCTGTTTACCCACACCCACACCCCTACTGTATCACTTAGGAACCCTTAATTTAATTGCTATCTCTATATGTTCATCAATTCTGGGTTTCATATACAGAAAATATATTACAATAATTCAAAAGGGCTATCCTCAATAACAAAACTCTTCAGAACTAAACGCCAATTTAAAAGAAAAACAAAAAACAGAGAAGATGGGGTTGAGTCCCGGTGGCGTAGTGGTTGTGCATGGGACTGCGGCCCACTGGGATGGAGGTTCAATTCCAGCTCCACAGGAGCAAAGGCTGGACCTCCTACTCCCACCACCAGAAGGCAGTGATGCCCAAAACAAACAAACAAACAAAACAGAGAAGATGTTGAAAACCAAAATAGGCCCAACATGTAAAGAGGAGGATCAATTGACAAGGTTTTAACAGCTCAAGTCAAATTTTATCATTTTGATTTGCTATAGTCATCTTTCCAATGTACTCTGTTTCTTAACCAGTTTGTTCCCATACCTCCTTTATGTATAGAATCTCATAATTTGGACTCTGATGCTATTTTTCCCCTCGGTTTTAGGTTATATGATTTACAACCCTTCGGGGACTGATGATGCTGTGTTTCTTCCATGTGAACTTAGTTGCCGATCATCTCACTGCTTATTTGGAAACAAGCCATTGAAGACCCCAGATTCTACTTTTTTTCTGATGGCAGTGCACCATATAATTTTTTCATCACACTTTTTGCTATAGCAACCATATATTCTGTGTTTCCCTCCTGAGGGTAAATATGGATCAAGGTCATGATTTAAGAATGGATTTTTCTTAAATTGGAGCTAGGATTCAGTGACAGTTCCAAACCCATCCCTGGATGTATGTCTTTGAAAAAGAGAATGTATCAGTGTCTGGCTCCCTTTACATATCTCCTTGTAATTTATGGTAGAGAGTTTTGATCATCTCTCTGAAGCATAAAGATCTGCCTTTAATGTGGTCATTGCTTAGCTCCTGGTACTAATTTTTAAAACACAGTTGAGAGTGCAATATGGGGCCAAAGCAAGATAACATCATATTGCAATACCTGGATTATCCACATTGTACAGAATCAATCCTTTTGTGGCTGGAAAATATTTACAAAAACAATGGGAGTTGGTTGTCAAGGAAAGTTTATAATATTCAATGGGAATATCAGCCACAGGTTTGCCAGAATAATACATATCTTAATACAGTATGTAGGACATTGATGCAATAAGTCAATGATTATCTGTTTACTGACAGTTTAATACTCTTAGAAAAGTTGTCTTCTGCTTCTTCAAATACTGTACATTTTTATTCTTAAGTCTTTAGCTTACAGGTGTGTTTGAGGTAGAGTACAATTCACCTAGTGGAGTTTTGGAATAGTTTTCTTTTTAAACAGATTTGTTGACATAAAATTCAACAATCATGTAATCAAATGATCCAAATATATATTTTTAAGTTATGCAATCATCACTGTAATCACTTTTAGAGCACTTCATTCTTGAAGCCTTATTAGTTTCTCATTACCTCCCACCCTCCCAATACATAACCCCAACAACTATTAATCTAGTTGTTATTTCTATAGATTTACCTATCCTGGATTTACTATAAAGACAATCACACAAAAGAAAAATGTAAAACTATGATACCAAAATAAAATACAGAAAAACCTCAATCCAACTGAAACCAGAACATGAAAAGAAACCAGAACAAATTTAAAATATATCTATCAGAAGGGGAAACAAATGATAATTTGTTAAATTTAACTTATTTCTGCAGTAATCCACTGTCCAATGCACTCTGCCTGGATGAAAGATTAATGTTGTTCCTGGTCAATGGTCTTAGGGAATTCACTTAGTACTAAGCAGGGCCCTGGGAAACAATACTTGACTCTGCCCTTCCCTTCCTGCTGGCTGACCAGCCTGACAGAAGTCAGAGTCTTACTATGTTCCCTCAAACTTGGATACACACAACTTTGCACCCACCAGTCTGTGATATTTCTGCATTCTGCATAATTTCATGTAGCTGCATGAGTCTGATGAGGGATTTACAGACTACTACCAGACTTATGTGTTTGAATTAGACTGCCCTGATGATATGTAATTATGTATCTTATTATAAAGCTCTTTCTCAAATATATATGAGTATCACTGGATTCGTCTTGGTGCTTGTCCTTAGTAATCCTCTCATGCAATATTTGTTTTTTTGTGGTTGACTAACTTTAGGTCCACCTATGTCATGAAGTGCTTCATAGTTGCATCAATAGTTTGAAAGATATGCAATATTCCATTGTGTGTATATATGCCAAAGTTTCTTTAGCCTGTCTTCTACTGATGGGCTTTTGGGTTGTTTCCAACATTTTATTATATACAATGGGTACTCCCCCACTCCCCCTCCTGCAAAAACACAGAAAAAACTCCACTAGGTGAAGTGTTCATGGCATGCATTTTTCCTGCTGGTCAGCAACTCGCTCTGAATTAGTGCACCCAGTGTGCCACCAGGAAAGGTTTTCTCTGGTCACAGTAAATTTTTTTTTGTAAAGCAGATTGACTCAAATCTAGTTTTTTGTGATGACTGATTTAAGAGACTAGCTTGCACCTGTGAAATCTTGTTTCCTACTTGAGAAAAATGCCACGGAAACTGCTGTGATGCTGTGTGGGTACAGGTCCAGCATGCAGAAAAGTGAGGGTGACGGAGCCAATTTTAATCATGCACACAGACTCCAAAGACCTGGCTCGATGATGCAGATCTGTTATTAAAGTTTTGCAAGGCTTATATAGGTTTCATTGACCAATCAGATTATACTTCCTGGTTTCCAAACATATCATTACATAGTCATAGGTATCCAGCATGAAAAACGATTGGTCCATACGGTGAGCTATGTAAATGAGTGGCTACCGACCGAGTTATGTAAATGAGGCCCAGCTGGTTGAGCCAGCCTTCCAATTGTCTTACAAGGTGTTTTCTCCAATCACATCACAGGATTTTACTGTCCAATCATTACAGGATCTTAGCTGTTACTATGGGGAAGTTGGAAGTATTTTGATAAGCTGTGTTTCAGAGGTTTAAAGCTGGAGGCTGTCAGATGAGCTGGCCTGGGGTCTTATTGCCTCAAGACGGGGAGTTCTTTCCAGGAGTCATGGAAACGCAGGATACCCAGCAGCTTCTGCCTGACTCAAGACCAGAATATTCCAGGAGACTGGAAGAGGCATGGGTTCCAGCTACCTAAGGGCACAGACACCCAGCGGCTTCAAGACTGCTCCAGGAGACGCTGCTGCATCCTGCACTTTCAGCACCAATCTCCCAGATCCACAGGTCCTGCCAAGAATGTCCCCACAATGTTGTACACAGCTTACAAACAAAGGCAGTGCTAGGGGGAAAACTCAAGTATACTATGAATGCTTTTCTCATTTTAAAAAGGTGAAATATCGATTGATGACAGAACTCTTTCTGGAAGTCTGTCGACTTCCTGAATGGATGAAAATGTTAACAAAATTCATGTACTTGTCCTTGAAGATCAAAGATGGGCCACTGAAGACATGGGGAAGATATCTGGACTTTCTTGGAGCTTGGGTCAGTAAATTTTAATAGAAGATTAAGGAATGAGAAGGGTGACTGAGAAATTTGTGCTTGGATTCTCACTGGCCAGGAAAAAAAACTGTCCAGTGGAAACATACTGTGATTTGAAAGAACAGCTCAAAAGCAACCCAAACTTTTTTTTCCCCCATCATCATTACTGGTGACAAGACATGGTGCTGTTTTTTGACCCTGGATGCAAATATCAATCAAATTAAAGGAAGACGCTATCCTCACCTTGACCCCCACAAAGTTCGTCAAGCTCAAAATCAAAGATCAAGGCTACAATCATTTATTTTTGTTTTGTTTTTATGTGAAGAGACTGTGCATTTAGAGTTTGTTCCACCACGTCAGACTATTAATCAAGTTATATTGAGAGATTCTGAAAAGAGTTCATGATGGTGTGAAACAAAAATAGACCAGGTTTTGCCACCATAGTGCATCTGCTTGCGCAGGTACCCAAGTGCTCCAGGTTGGGGTAAAAAAAAATAGCATGCCTCTTTTACCCACAAACCTTACTCACCTGCCGTTTATCCCTGTAACTTCTTTTAATTACCACGAAGGAAGAGGACCATGAAAGCACAGCGATTTGAGAAAGTAGAAGTGGCAAGAAAAATGAGGGTGGTACTGTCAGCCATCCAAACAGGAGTTGAAAAATGTTTCCAAGTATGGGATCGCAGATTTGACAAAGGTAATAAGTGTTATGTAGAGTACTTTGAGGATGGTAAGATTGTTACCTAAAAAAATTAAATACACAGCTTTGAAAAGTTATGCCTTTTTTGGTACCCCTTCATATATACTTTAAAATATAACAAAGTTCTTTCATGAACATGAGAGAGAATACATATTAGGTCTTTCTTTGTTTGTGTATGTGCCCAGCAGAAGTATTGCTGATTGTATGGGATTTTCATTCCCAGGTGTTTTTGCTGGTACTTATCACTTTACAAAGCAGTTGTGCATGTTTACAGGTCCATTAGAAGTGTATGAGTTATAATCTCTCCACTCTTTGTTATTTGCTTTTTTGCTATATATATATATTTTTTCTTTTTACCCTAAACCTAACTCTATTTGCTGTATTTTTAAAATTGGATTGCCATTGTTAATGTACGGTGATATCAACAATTATTTTACTTACATCTTTCAGATGACTAGTGATTTTTGAGCAGTTTTTCATGAGTTTCTTATCCATTTTAGAGTCATTTTTGGTGAACCATCAATTCAGATATTTGCCCACTTTTTAATTGGATTTTGTCCCTTTTCTTCTTGAGGTTATGTAGTATTCCACAGGTTTTAGAAATTTCTCCCTTGTTTTCGGTGTCATTGCCATATTTTTCCCCTAGTCATTGGCTCTCTTTGTACAATCTTAGTGGAGTCCTTTGATCCACAAAAAAGTCTTATTTTTAGAAAGGCCTTGTGATCTATTTTTAGCTTTGTGCATATTTTTGTTATATTATATATATATACATATATACATATATAAAATCTTACAACAGAACTCTTAGGTATGTCTCTGTTTCCTCATTGTTGATCATATTAGTTCTGGGATTTGCATTTATTTCTTTGATCCATTTTGAGTTCAGTTTTGTCTTGTTTCATTTCTTGTGCAAATGAAGACTAAATTTTATCATCACCATTTGTTGAAGATACATAGTCTTTCCCATTTAATTATTCTTTGGGCCCCTTGTGGAAAATCAGTTGCATCCAGGTGGATTTATTTATTTCTGGATTGTCTGATCTGTTCCCTTGGTCTATGTACTTATCATTGCACCTGTACTAAGCTATTTTGACTTCTTTGTCTATGTAATAAGTTTTAGTTCAGGTACTGGGACATCTCCTATTTTGATCTTCTTTTTAAGAAGTTCTTTGTTTATCCAACGTCTCTTCCCTATTCACATGAAGTTGATAAATAGTTTTACAATTTCTTTAATGAATGAAGTTGGTATTTCTTGGGAATCACTTGGTACAGAGTCAGTAATATTGAAATTTTCATAAAATTAAGTCGTCCAGCCCCTAACTATGGGATATTGGTCCCTTTGTGTAGTTCTCTTTTGTTTTCTTATAATAATGTTCTGTGATTTCTGTAAGTCTTCATTTCTCTGGTTAGGTTTATTGTTTCATCTTTTTTATCACTATTGTAAATGGCATTTTAAAATGTCTTTTGCAGAGAGTTCTTTTCAATAGTGTACAGGAATCCAATTTATGTCCACTTCTTAAGCTTGTATTATGCATGCCAAACTGAAGAATATTTCAATAATTCTCAGCAATCTTTTTGTTGTCTTCGGAGTTTTCTACATATAAAATTTTATTATTTGCAAATAGTGAGAGTTTAATTTCTTATTTGCCTAATTGAATTCCTTTCATTCCTGTTTGCTATCAAGTGATCTGGCTAAGACTTCCAGCACAATGTTAGATACGAGTGATGATAAAGAACTTTTTCCAATTTTCCCAACTTAGCGAAATGTCACAGAAATCAGCCCCTGAAAAATGTCATCATGTTCCCTAAAACAGAGAGGCCTCAAAAAAATAGTAATACCCTCAACAAAATGGATTGACAAAGTGACAGAAACAAGGGGCTCAAACATAAGTTTTAAACAACTGTGTGGACCAGGCAGTATTTCATTTTGTATTACATAGGTTCAATATGAGTCTGAACCAACTTGATGGCACCTGAAAGCAATAACATGGGCAAATATTAGCTTTGTTTGCACAGTGGATATGTGTTGTGTTACTAACACGAGTGGAAAGAATACACAGCTACTATACCAAAAGGGAATTGTTTGACTTTCAACCCTTTCTATGTCAACACCCATGGAAAAAGTAGTCAGATAATCAAGTAATATATTGCATTCCTAAAGCTAATATGTCACTTTGAGGATGAAGTTGCATCTGCCCGAAGCCATGATATTTTCTTTCATGTTTATTTATTTAACTTTTATTGTGAATTTGGGTGAAGATTTAAGGAGGAACTCTATCTTCCATTCAATACGTCATACATATTTTGTTTGATATCATTAAATATAATCTCCACAAAGTAACACCACTTTTTCCACCTCTTCTCTTTGTTTTTTTGTTTTGATTCCTTCTTTTTTTTAATTTCCTTCCTGCCTTCTCAACTTTTGTTGCTGGAAAATACTGCCCTTTTGTTTGCAAGTAGTTGCTTACCTCTCTAGTGTTATTGTGCTCTTACAGAGGTATTGTTAGGCTGAAAATTGAACAAAGGAGGTGATTTCACCTACAGAGTTGAAGAGTGACAATGATTTTACCTCCAGTAATTATACCAGTTTCTACTCATTACAATAATCATGCTATTTACAATTTTGTTTTCATATTTGGGGTTTTGTTTCATATTTTTCTCACAAAAGTTATATATGTAATCAAATATGATCCTTTCAGGGCAGTCAGTAATAGTACCAGATGCCATCTATTTCTTCTGGTCTCAGGGTCATGGAAGCAGAGGTTTCCTAGTTTCATTTGTCCATTGGGATACTTGGTTTTTATGCCTCTTCAATTTTTTTCACTCCTTTTTTGCTTCACGTGAGAAAAGACTAATCTTTGCTCCTTAGATGACCACTAGCAAGTTTAAATTCCAATTCCACTCATTAAACTCAGATTTGGAACATTGTCTTGGAAGACCATGTCAGCTAAGCTTAGAGTTCCCTAAGACTATGGCCCTGAGTTCCTAGGTTTTGGATAACATTCCTTCAAGGTGCTACTTATGGCAAGGATTTAATTTTTTTTTTTCAAAATAAATTTACACCTGTCTGCCCTATAG
Organism: Nesogale talazaci; assembly: GCA_004026705.1. Classification (NCBI taxonomy): domain Eukaryota; kingdom Metazoa; phylum Chordata; class Mammalia; order Afrosoricida; family Tenrecidae; genus Nesogale; species Nesogale talazaci. The sequence continues at coordinate 33,894 of PVJH01004078.1, read as the reverse complement.
CATTCCTGGGTATATTTTCTGTATTTGTACATATAAAAATATGCATATTTTCTGTCAAACCTTTTATCCTGGTTATATTCTTATGCTTGCACTCTTTTAGCTTTCATGTCTATCTATGAATACACTCATAGATTATTGTTATTGCAGGATTGTGCATATACATGTGTTTACCACTGTTGCCTTGCAATTCTGTGCTTCTTCCACTTTATTTATTTATTTTCATTATTTTTTGCTGGCATTGGCCTTATTATGTGTTGCATTTCCTTTTATATTGTTCAATATACGACTTCCTTCTAGTTAACGATTTACCTTCCCTTCCAATTCTTTCCCTGTTGACCATCAATGAGTGTGTTGTGTGTGACCTTTCTTAATATATATAATAGCAGTCTCATACAATAATTATCATTTTATGGTTGGCTTATTTCAGTCAGCATAATGTCTCCCAGGTATATCCACTTTATTAGATATTTTGCATATTCAATATTCTTTAATATTACATAGCATCTAATTATTTGTATGTATAATAATTTGTTTACCTAGTGGGTTGATGAGCACTGAAGTTCTAACAATTGTGAACACTACTATATGACCATAGGTTTTCATGTTGCTATGTTCTATACATGTTAGAGGTTAATCCCTTATCTGATGTGTTGCTAAAAATAAATTTTTCCTAAGATATGGGTTCTATTTTTGTTGTTTTGGTATAATATTTTGATGTACTTAAGTGTCAGATTTTAGGAGTTCATGGTCATCTAGCTTGTGTGATTTTAATTATATTTTACAGTATATTTATGCCACTTTTAAGCCTCCTATATTTCCCCTATTTTTTCCTTTGATGTTCTTTATAGTTTCCAGTTGTACATTTAGAGCTCTGATCCATTTTGAGTTCATTTTTGTATACAGGGTGATTTATATGTCCTATCTCATTTTTTCTACAAATCAATTGCCTTTTTTTGGATGTGAAAGCCAGATAATGAATCAGAAAAGCTAAGAAGATTCAATGCCTCTGAATTGTGCGGTTGATGAAGAATACTGATCATGCTATATTATATTATCCTTGGTGGCAAAGTGACTTAAGCATTACACTACTAACTTTATAATCAGCAATTCAAACTCACAAGCCAAGGAAAGATGTGTTTTCCTGCTTCTCAGATGATTTAAAGCAGTGGTTCTCAAGCTTTGCGTCTCAACCCCTTTGGGGATGGAATGACCCTTTCACAGTGGTCACACAATTCATAACAGTAGCAAAATTACAGTTATGAAGTAGCAAAGAAAATAATTTTATGGTTGGGGGTGTCACCACAACATGAAAAACTGTATTAAAGGGTAGGCATTAGCAAGTTTGAGAACCACTGATTTAAAGTCTGGCTCTCTTTCATATATATATATGTATATATATATATATATATATATATATATATACACTCACACGCACATGCCACTTCTCCAATTAAAACAAATAATTAAGGTTCAGAAACTCTAAAGAGAAAGTTGACTCTATCTTACAGGGTTTCTAGGAGTAAAAATTGACTCTATGGCAGTAGCTTTTATAGGCTGCTAGAAGAATGGACAAATCTGTTGTCACAGTACAGTCAGAATGCTCCTCAAGAGTGAGAATGAAGAGAGTTTGACTCCCTTACTTTAGACATAAAATCAAGAGAGACCAGTCCTGAAAAAGAACTCCATAATTGGTAAAGTTTTAATACAAAAGAGGAAGATTCTCAGTGATTCAATCAAAAATTTCCTGCACCAGAACAATTGTGAGGATAGCAGAAGCCCAGACAGGATTGCCTTTTATTATATGTAGGGTCACTATGAGTCTGAACTCACTCAATGGAACCCAACAACAACAGCACATACTATTTAAGAATTTTCCCTTAATATTGTGACAGAGGAAGCTACCTAAAGAATGATTGTAACCATTTGGATGAGAAGATAATGGCTAAAATATAAAATAATAGTTATATAAGGGGACTTAAAAGTTTATTATCAAAAGTTATTTATCATTTAAGTCCAACTTTCAGAAAACACTTTAAAACACCCTCATATTTCAAGAATGAGTAGAAACTCCAACACACATAGGGTGATCAATCATTATAATTAGAATATCTATGTGTTACATACTTCAAAAATGTTTCTGTATCAGAATTCACCTTCATTCCTGCTCAGTTAACACTCCTAAACCAAAGACTGTTTAACCAGCTTTACACTGGATTGGACTGAGATTGAACAGCCTGAATATGATTTTCAGTTTGGCTGAACAGCAATGCGGATTAATTAATTCTACCTTAAATCATACCTCATACATTCAACTTATTTATCATTAGGCAAAGGGAAAAAAGGAAAGAGCTCATATCCACCTCTTAGCAAGTGATATTGTTGTCTCACTTTTTTTTTTTTGGTGGGCATCACTGCCTCTGGTGGTTGTGGGCGCTACCCAGTGCCGCTCCTGAGGGCCACCGCTGGATTTGAACCGCCAAGGGGCCGGCTGCAGTTCCGCACTCAACCACTTACGCCACCGGGACACAGTCCCTGTTGTCTCACTTTTAAGCAGAAATTGTGCATGTATTTGACGAGGGATAGGGGGTAGTTTGCATCAGCAAATTGATAAAAATTACATGAAAATGCAATCAAGTTTAGGTTCTTTAAAGAAGATACACAATCTCGTCTGTTATTAGAAAAACCATTGGGTCCTGGATATTTTCTGTTAATAAGTATATATTGTGGAAACATGAACTTGAACTCTCTGATCATCTTTGCAAGAAAGATAAATAGAAAAACCTTTTGCTTGAAGTTAAACAAGTTGCCATCAGCAGAGAAGCAACAAGGCCACATGGAAGGGGAATACCTGTCAATGAAATCATGAGGTGTCATAGGGACAGGGTAATAGGCATCAGAAGCTCCATAACAACCAAACAAACAGAAACAAATTGTTGAGAAAAGGGGTAATAAGTGCAGAGACCCAAATCCCATCTGTAGACTATGGAACATCCCCCCACAGAGGGGTCACAGGGAAAGGATGAGTCAACCAGGGCACAGTAAAGCACCGATGAAACACACAATATTCCTTTGATTCCTTGAGGCTCTCTCGCCCCCCCCAGTGTCTTGACTCTGGTGCTGCCTCTCACTTTTGACAAGACCAGAGCATGTACACAGAGAAATAAGAGCATGTACACAGAGAAATAAGAGTTCACGACACACAGAATCCAGGAATAGGAATAGTAATACCCGAAGGGTAGGAGGAAGGAGAGGAGAAGAGGGGAGGTAGGAAGAAGGGGAAACTGATTGCAATGATCAACACATAACAACACACACACACACACACACACACCCCTCTAGGGCAAAGAACAACAGAAACCATGGAGTAAGAGAGACAGTGGTCAATGTGAGATATGAAAATAATAATAATAATAATTTATAATCTGTCAAGGGGTCACGGAAGGAAGGAGAGAGGATCTGATACCAAGGACTCAATAGAAAGTAAATGTCTAGAAAAGAATGATGACAACATACATACATATATTCCTGATATGATTGATGTATAGATTGTAATAAGAGTTGTAAGAGTCCACAATAAAATGATATTTTAATAATAAAAAAGAAACCGCTTTTTTTAATCTTACATGCAAACTTTCTTTGGAATTGTGGACTCTCCCTGGACTATAATTGTGCACTTTCAAAATTTTGAGAAATTTGTCCCACTGGAAAAACAATAATATACAATGGATGTATGAATGGATTGTGATAAGAGTTGAAAGATCCCACAATAAAGTGATTTTTTTAAAAAAAGAAGATATTCTGGTGCCATAAATATATTCTGGTTTTGTCTTATTTCTTTGGAATTATTTTGACAAGACAAATGACTCTAATCAAAATTTTTGTCTATATTATTACTACTGTCAACCAAAATATATCAATTATATTATATTGCAAAATAAAAAAAACAATGATATAATTCAAACCATAGTTCTTTCATATTTTTGCATTAAGGTACTCCAAAAATGTGCATAATCTATTTATTATATACATACATATTTATATATATTTATTATATCATCAGATATACTTGTGGCAGTCACATACTCTGGGGTCAGTTTCCGGATTGAGAGTATAGGGGTGGAGTCTAGCCGTTCAATCTGGAAATAGCCAGTGAGACCTCTGTGTGGCCATGGCTTTCTCCTGAGAATTCTGGGAAATTTCACAATATTTCCTCTTGGTGGTGATACAATCGGCTCAGTCCCTTGGAGTCATTCTACAGTCACGGTGCACATCTGACTTCTTGTGAGACATCTCGGAAGAGAAGCCACATATTGGAAACAGACCTCCGAAGCCAGAAAAGCCATGAAGAGATCTAGTAGTGCTGAGATGCTTAAGAATCCAGAGTGGGGGCCCTTCCAGCACTGAGATGCTTCTATCACCACTGGATACACGAGACTCTGCACCCAGAGTCTGTGATTGTCCTGGTGTCATTACATGTGCTCCGTGAGTCTGAAGAGGACTTAAGGATTGGTATTGGGCATATGGGCTAACATTGGACTTGGATTGGACTGGGTTGGGATGCTATCTCAATGCACCATTACTCTTGTATATAAACTTCTTCCTTATATACATATGTGTGTTTATGAATTTGTTTCTTTAGTCTTCCCAGACTAGCACAATCCTGAATGTAATTTACTATATAAAGATGAAATTATTTTACTCTAAATGGTAAATATCACTTGAGCTTAGAGAAGTATAGGTATATTTGCATATAGTTATGAAGAATTCTAAGCTCTGTCCAGAATTTGACAGTGTTTGTAGGCAGTACCATTAAATGTAGCCTAAGATTTCTACAGATTGGTTCACCTGTACAAAGTGTTCCTCGATAAATTTCCTGGGAGTTCAGCATGAGATAGATTCTGAGGATGGCACAGAAGAGTATAAAATATAGTAAAATTGTAAAAAGATTGAAAATTAAGATGTTTGGAACCTAGTTTTGAATATTGTTTTGCCTAATAGTCACTTGGACATCTATAAAATGAGATGGTAGTGAAATATTATCTCAAATTTGATAGACATGCACCATTGTTCTTTTGTTTATTGTAATTTTCTGAATGTTTCTAAAATGTTTTGAGTAGGAATTTTATTGTGACAATATACATATATATCACTGACATTAATTATATTCACTATGTCATCAACTCATCATCACTCTCCATTTTCAAATGTTTTATTTTCCAAACAGATATTATGTAGCTTTCATGTAACAACACCACAATTTCTCCTTCCCTAAAATTTTGCTATTCATTAAAACTTTTGTCTCTATACACTTGACTCTTCTAAGTATGTCATAACTTGGGTCATAGCTTTTGTCATTATTTCTGTCTAAATTTATTTTACTCAGCATAATGCTTTTAAGGATCATTCAAGTCATAAAGTATTTGTGTTAGTCCAGATAGACTACAGGAACAAATTTCAGAGACATGCATATAGGTATAAGGAAAGGGTTTATATACAAAAAAAATGTGACACTAAGAAGGCATCCCAATCCAGTCCAGTGCAAAGTCATAAGTCCAATATTAATCCATATGCCCGAAGTCAGTCTATAAAGTCTGCTTCCGACTCAGGAAGTCACAGGTCTGTGGGTGCAGAATTCTGGCACTGGCAGGGGTCTCCCCAGGGCGCCTCGCTTCCAGGGCTCAGGTCCATCAACAGCATGCCACTCCAGCTTCAGAGGTCTGTCTTCATCAGGGCAAAGCTGTGCGGTCTCTCCACTGGCTCCTCCAACTTCTCGGAGTTTGCATCTTGTCTTTTCCGTGATTAACCGTCTCTGAAACTAACTCCCAACAACTGGGGAAGATAGCTTCTTATCTTCACAAGGGAAATATCACGAGATTTTCCTGGAGTCTTAGGTGAAAGCCATGCCCACATAGAGGCCTCATCGGCTACTCAATGGCTATCTCCAGATTAACAGGTTACACTCCACCCCTATATATCAATCATAAAATTAACATAAGCACATGACTGCCACAGTATTTAAGTATTTAGTTTCTTTTTTGTATGAATAGTATTTGAATGTGTAAGAATTACTGTTATATTTCTGCTGTATTACTACTATACTTCTGATTCATGGAGACCTTATAGGACAGGGTAGTTTTGTTGTTGTTTATTTTGTGCTTTTGTTTGTTTGTTTGCTTTTTGTTTTTTGAAGACTGTATCTAATGCTACAAAAGTAGAAAATTTCATCTTTCCCTGAGGAGTGGGTGGTGATTTTCAACTGCTGATCTTGTGGTTGTACTAGAGAAGCAAATGCATAGAGACACATATGTGTATAAGAAAGAGCTTTCTATAAAGAGCAATCATCTATTGAGAAAGCAGCCCAGACAAACCAGAACAAATCCATAAGTCCTCTATTAGCCCATATATCCTATACTAGTTCATAAATATCTCCATAGACTCACGCAGCACATTCAATGATGCCAAAGGCAGGAAGATCACAGATTAATGGGTAGGAGGTCTTATGGACCCAGTGGCAGTGGAAGCATCTCAACACTGGCACGGGACTCCATGTATCTCCTCCAGATCTCTGAGTGTCTCAACAGCAGGAAAGGGAAGGCCGAAAGAGTGGGTCTGTCCTCCAGTGAGCTATCTCCATCAAGCCTCCAAATGTGGTCATTAAACTGCAACCTGATTGACAGGCTAGACTCCACCCCTTCACTCAAGTTGACAGAAGATTATGTATTTGTCACACAATCCAATTTATGACCCAATCTGCTACCAGGTATCTCCATTGTGTGTAGATACTCCAGTGTGTTCATTAACTAATGAATGCCTGAGTTATTTCCATTTTCCTATTGTGAATAATGCTCCGATAAACATTAGTAAACAAATATTTGCATCCCTTGTTACAAACTTTTCAGTGTATACTTAGGATTTGAAGTGATATATCCTAGAGTAAACAGGGAATTGTGATAAGTTGGAACTGACTCAACAACACCTAAAAGCAACCTGACAATATAGGTGCAAAATAACCCTCAAAATAAATGCTAGCAGATCAGAATTCCAAGTTCAGAATAACATGGTGGGCATATAAAACATCTAAAATCAGAAGGAAAACACTAAGAGATTCTTGCACCATGACAAGGATGCCTCCACTTGTTCCCTTCTGTCCTACAGGGATGACTCTGGCTGTCACTGTGATTCAGCAGGGACGTCCTGGGCCTTCTCTGAGGCCCAGAAGAAAAGATCATGGATGTTCCTGCAACACAGCAGGGAAGGTCCCAGTTGACCCTGCACCCCTGCAGGAAACACTTGTCCAACACCAACATTCTATCAAGGAAAATGTATTACTATTTTCCTTGAAGTCATAGAGCAATTAGCCAACAAACATAAATTAAAGGATTTCAAATAGGAAAGAAGAACTGAAACTCACACTATTTTCAGATTACATTATTTTATGTGTAAAATAGAATATCAAAAAATTAAACAATTGAAATATTTGGCAGTGTGTCAGGATACATGGTCATTAAAATAATCAATAGGACTTCTGAATATTAGTGAGAGAACTCTGAAAAAGACTTCAAGAAAACGATACCATTTAAAATAGCACCTCAAAACAAATAAAAACTCTCTACTATGTAGTGGATCACAACACAGAACCACCCTATAATAAAGGGTAGAATGACTCCTCAGGTTTCTGAGACTGTGACTCTTTTTTTTTTTGGGGGGGGGGCATCACTGCTCTCCGGTGGTGGGAGTGGGAGGCCCAGCCCCACTGCTGGAATTGAACCTCCGCCCCACTGCTGGAATTGAACCTCCGTCCCAGTGGACCGCAGTCCTGCGCACAACCACTATGCCACCGGGGTTCAGCCCAAGACTGTAACTCTTTATAAGAGCAGAAAGTCCCATCTTTCTCCCACTTAGTAACTCATGGCTTCAAACTGTTGACCTTGCTGTTAGCGATTCCCCGCATAACCTCTGTGCTACCAGGGCAACAATAGCCATACATAAGATGAAATATTTAGCAATAAACCTAATGAGAGTAACAAAGGACTTATACAAGGAAAACTATATGTGTTAGGGTTCTCTAGGGAAACAAAACCAGGACACTTATCATTTTATAGATAGATGACAGACAGACTAAATAGATAGATGATAGATAGATAGATAGATAGATAGATAGATAGATACAGCCTGAAGGAATATTACAGCTAGTTAGTCCACACAGACATACAGAGGGCTCAACTTCAACTCACTTTTGTGAAACTGTTAATATACTGTAAGTCCTTCAACTCACATGGGCTGCTAGATCCAAGGTCAGGGAGGCAGACAGCTGAGTCTTCCACAGAGCAATGCAGGCAGTCCGGCCACAGACAGCAAAATGATGTATACACCAGCAGTGTGATGAAGCAGATCTCAAAGGAACCTCAAGCTCCAGTGATATGGTCCATGGGTTGGGTGTCCCACAGGTAGTATAGTTCACAAATTGAGGCAGAAAGCATGCTAAGGCAGCTGCACACTGGTCTGATCAGAGAGCAACAGAAGTGGGACTTGGCGAGCCATTTATCTCTTTGCCCTCCAATCAAACTACAGCCTTATTTATCCCACATGCTCTTTTTGGCAAGTTTGTTACAATAAACCTACCTATCACACTATAGAACACTATTACAAGAAAACAAAAGAGACCTATATATGTGGATGAATATTCCACGTTAATGTTTAGGAAGACTTGGTCCTGTAAAAATTTACAGTGACAAATCATTGATAATATGATTTTAAATATAGGAAAATAATTAAAAAATCAGGAAACTACTATAACTAATAGATGAATATAACTGAATCCACCAAATGTTCAGGGCATGAGATCAATATACAAATTCATTTATTTTTCTCTATGTTAGAAATGGAAATTTGCAAAAAGCAATCTTTGGGGGGGGGGTGCATCACTGCCCTCTGGTGGGAGTTGGAGGCCCAGCCTTGCTCCTGGAGCGCTGCTGCTGGATTTGAACCACCAACCCAATGAGCCACAGTTCCGCACTCAACCACTATGCCACCGGGGCTCAGCCACAAAAGATAATTTTTTAAATGAAATTAGTTTCCTAGAATTTCAGTGATTTAAAATATAAAATCATTGTATTTCTCTGCTATTATAATGGTGCAGAAATGACTCATTTCAGGAGATATGGTTACGTAATATTTTGTAATTCATCTTTTTGATTCAAGATACTTTTTGTATTTAGAGATAAAGTCTAAGGAAGCAAAAGGAAACAAAAAGCCAACATTTTCTTAATCAGCAAATAGGATAAATCCTAAAATACTTAATACTTTCTATTCTGAGTCATTTTCTTACTTTTACTTTTTAAATAACACTTTAAACTTTTGTCAGTAAATCTATTAGTTCCCACTGTACTAGTTCCCAAGGTGTGTGTACTCTTGATTCATAAAACATCTGAATGTGTGAAGCTATGTTCGAACTGTCGTGGTTTAATTTTAGACTATAGCTTTGTCGAAAGATCCATTATGGTGATGGTGAGAGATTATCTTTTGCATCCTTCTGGCAGGAGGTCACATCTCCGGGACTCACTCCTAAGAGTGGTTTTTCAAATATTATTTCCAGTGCAAATAAAGAACAGAAGGTTAATCTTGTCTGGAAAGCTAGAGAGATGTAACTTGTGGGAATAGTATTGCACCTTGAATTGTATATCACAGTAAGTCTATAGTCCATTTTCTCTAATAAAATAATAGTCCATATTATGTGGAAACTACATATGCTATTGCGTTTAATAGTTTACCATAAGGATACGTTAAATTGATACTTAGTTGTGATTTTTTTTACTTAAGGAATCCTTTACCAGGACTAACAATAGCAAAATAAATGCTAAAAATTTGTTTATGTTCAGATTTGCAGAATTTGACTAGTATGTATTTGAATTAGTACATAATTAATAATGTATAAATGTATACTTAGTTTCAAAATTTTAATTAAAATTTCTGCAGTGATAAAAAAAATCCAAAAAGAAAAACTTTAAAAATTTGATGTGATAATTCTATTTAGTTTCAGGAATGAAATGAGTTATTCAAGAAAGGTACTATCTTAGGCACTAGTCAAGAACACTATAACATTCTTGAAATCAAGAAAATCAGAAAGCGAAATTTTAAATATAGAATTCATGCTAAATGAGAAAATGTACCTAATGCATTTCCTTAGACAAAAATATATGGGTTCAGGAATTGAAATAACAGTTTGAGGGGATGCTGACCTCAAGATAATAATCTACCCTTATATCATGGATACTCTTGAGAAGAATGAGAGTCTAGATCCCTTAATTGTGCTCCTGCAGAACTTGTACATGGATGAAGAGACAATTTTGGAAGCAGCAAGGGAATATTGCCTGGTTTAAAATCAGATGTGTGACAGATTTGTATCCTTTCCCCACACTTATTCTATCTAATCCTGAAGAAATAATCAGAGAAACTGAGTGATATGAAGAATGTGGCATCAAGGCTTATAACAACCTGTGAGATGCAGATGATACAACCGGGCTTGCTGAAAGTGAGGAGGATTTGATGTATACACTGATGATTATCAAGGATTGCAGCATTCACTGTGGACTCAATGTAAAGAAGATCAAGATATTCACAACTGGACCAGTAGGTAACATCATGATAAATGGAGGAAAGGTTGAAGTTATCGAGATTGTTTCCCCTTGCTTGCAGTTACATCAATGCTCATGGAAACAGCAGTTGAGAGATCAAAAGATGAGCTGCATTAGGTAAACCTGATGCACAAAACCTCTTTTAGAATATTGAAAAGCAAGGATGTTACTTTGAGGTCTCAGGTGTGCCTGACTAAAGCCATGTTATTTTCAATTGCCTCAAATGCATGTGAAAGTTGAACACTGAATAAGGGAGACTGGAGGAAAAAAATGGGTGAATTTGAATTACAGTGCTGGCGAAGAACACTGAAATTTCCAAAAGGGCAAACTGTTCTGTTCAGGAAGAAGCATGGCTAGATGCCTCTCAAGGTAAAGATAGGGAAACTTTGTCTTACATACTTTGGACATGATGTCAGGAAAGACCACTGCCTGGAGAAGGACATCATGCTTAGTAAAGTGGAGAGCAATGAAAAGAAGGCTCTCAATGAGATAGACTGACACAATAGTTGCAACCATGAGCTCCAAGGAAAATTTGTGAAAATAGCACAGATCCATGTAATGTTTCATTCTATGGTGCATAAGGTCGCTATAGGTCAGAACCATCTCAATGACACATACTAACAATAGAGTGACCCTAGTGCCTTAGTGGTTAAGCACTGGACTAATAACTACAAAGTCAGCATTGAGAAATCAGCAGTACTATGAGAGGGGAAGACTGGACTTTCTACTCTCCTAAAGAGTTACTGTCGCAGAAACTCACAGAGAAAGTTCTAGTCTAGGGGTTTGCTATGAGTAAGCCTAGACTCAATGACTCAAGTTTAGCTTTTGTTTTTTTGGAAGATAGCACTAGAAACTACTATACTTCAGACATGTATTAAAAAGCATCAAAGAAGTCATGTCTTATGTTCCTTCCAATAATTTTTTTTAAATAAGGTTTAGTAGAAACATCATACAGCATAGAAATTTGAGATGGGAAAAAGAACAGAGGAAATAATACTGGTAAAGAAGAAGTGAGAAAGTACCATTATAGTTCCCTCTGATTTTCCTAGAGTTTACTAAAACTTTGCATTAAATATTCATTGTATTTGCTATGGGGAACACTGTTCCTTCCTCTTTTTCATTGTCCCTCTACTTTACTAAGCATGATGTCCTTCTCCAGGGAGTGCTTTTTCCTGACATCATGTCCAAAGTATGTAAGACAAAGTTTCCCCATCCTTATCTTGAAGAGGCATCTGGCCATATTTCTTCCTGAACAAATCAGTTTGCCCTTTTGGAAATTTCAGTGTTCTTTGCCAACACTGTTGTCTCTCTAGTTACAGAAAGTCACTTGAGGACCTAAAGTATCTATTCTATCACATGTCAAACTGCAGGCTTTAGGGTTTTTTTAAGTATCATTCTGCCCTGATGAGGGTTTAGTGGGCTACTAATTGAGTTGCTAATAATAAGATCAGAAATTGGAACCCACCATCTGCTTTGCAGAAGAAGGATGTTTCCATAAAGTTGTAAAGGCTCAGAAACCCAAAGGAGCAGTTCTACTCTGTCCTATAGGATACATTTATGAGTTGGAATTGACTCGAAAACAGTGATTTGGGTTTTTAGTTTGGATAATTCTTTTAACATTTTTAGCCAGCTGGTTCAGCTCACAAGTGTATTAAATATCACAAGTCTTGTGACCCTTGCTCAGTTTTTGCTAAAACTTAATTTCATGCAGTTTTTCTAAGGAGAAGACGATCATTTTTTTTCATATTTGGTATTGATGCTGGTGATTGCCTGTGGACTAGAGAGACAACAGAAAACACAAATCTTTATTTCCTATGAAAAGTAAGCATAAAATCGCCAACAAAAGCACCATGCAATAGAAAATACTTTGCTTAAGGATGTGTGCTTTGATCAATATTTGATAGAATTTTAACACTTTAATTCTTAATCTGTGCTACATTAAATTCCTTTAAGCAGAAAAGGATGCTACTCTGTTGTTGAAATTGATTTAATGTGACATGATGTACATTTAGGGGGACAGCAGAAATGGAGATGAAATAGTCTTAGATCAGTACTTTGGGCTGTGTAAGTCCTTAAACTGAGCAGTATGCAAGACTGAGTCTAAGAAGGAAGCAAATTTAAGGTATAGGTCAAGGGCTGTGGCAGTCCCCTAATATGGTGTTAATTTGAGGATTAAGAGGGTAAGGGAAGAGTCTAGCCTGTCAATATGGAGCTAGTCAATGAGATCTTTGTGTGGGCATGGCTTTCTCCTGAGAATTCTAAGAAATTTGGCTGTATTTCCCCCTTGGAGATGAGAGACTCACTACTCAGTCCCTTGGAGACACTATATTGACAAGACACAAGGCTGATTCCCTGTGAGACATCCAGTAGGAGAAGTCACATGGACTTACCCTGATGGAACCAGACCTCTGAAGCTGGAAAAGTCACATAGAGACTCCTGTCAATGCTGGGATGCTCACAACACCACTGTATCCAAAGACTTTCTACCCACTAGCCTGGGATTGCCCTACATTTTATATCATTGCATGTGACTTGTGAATGTAAAGAAAAGTCAATCGAAAGAAGACTTTATAGACTGGTATTGGATATATGGGCTAATATCAGACTTGTGGGCTGGAGCTGGACTGGGTTGGGATGATGTACAGTTGCTCTCGTATATAAAACTCTTTCTTATACACATATGACTGTTTATAAATTTGTTTCTCTAGTCTACCTGGTCTCATATATGGGTTTTATGAAATAACCAACCTAAGTGCTCAAACATTAAGTGACATATACAACATTTGGAAGACCATAAGAGGGACTTTTTTCTCCTAAAAGTGGAGGGGAAACAAGGGTGCATCTTATAATCTGAAAATGTATTACCCTGGAACATTTTTTGTGATCCCATGCACCCAGCTTACTGTCTGCTTCTGTTTGAATGCTGTGTATTGCTGTGTGTTGGGGGAAGTCCTGCCTCCTGGAATCTCAATGTCAGTCAGGTCACATGACCGACACAGCGAACACCTCCCCTCATTTATTAATAAAAGTGATGATGGTTCTTAACACCACTGTTGAGTTTACACTGTTAAATACTATTGTATTTTGCTTTATTTGTACCATACTGATACTATTTGGTTCAGAGTAATTCTTTCCTGCTCTAAAAGCTGGGTAGATCTAATGGTCCGGTGTGTCTTATGGTCTGAATAGTATAGTAATACTTCTGTCTAAGTCCAAACAGAAACACAGTTTTAAAAATCCCACTACCATTAAGTCAATTTTGACTCATAGAGACCGGTTATTGTTGTATGGTGCCATCAAATCAGTTCTGACCCATAGCAATCTTTTGCACAACAAAATTAAATGCTGCCCTTTCCTGTGCCTTGAGTTCATTGCTGCAGCCACAGTGTCAACACATCTCATCTTTTCCGTGGCATACTCTTGGGCATGTTGATTTACAGGTAGTCATTCATTATAGACAGTTATTCTCTTTCTAGTACTGATTGACCTTACTAAAAGGCAGAAGAGACAGTTGCTTACATAGTATGACCTGATTCAATCTAAGCTCAAATTTTAAAATTCATAAGCCTATAAATAATATTTTGGAACACTGGGGGCACTGTGGTTAAGCAATTAGCTGCTAATTCAGAAACTGACAGCTCGAATTCATGAGGAGCTCTGAGGGAAAAGATGTGGCAATCTGCATTTGTACAGAGTTTTAGTCTTAGAATCCTGATGGGGTAATTCTGCCCTGTCCTACGGGAACATGGTGAGACAAAAGTGACTTTAACACCTTGGTGGTAGACTCATTTTTGAAGGGTCTTCTATAGTCATATATATTTAAATAATGCCATATCTTCATTACTGATTATCACTCACATCACTAGAAAATTCCCTCCTTTTCTCCCTTAATATATTTGGCTTTACATTTTGCTTTTTGATATATTATTTATCACATTCAGAATGCAATCCCTGTTTATTTCCTTCTGACTATAATTAAAATACCTTTGCAATATATGAATTTTGAGTGTATTATGTTCTGAGCAACATCTAACATTAATGAAGTAAACATATTAGTGTGAAGTAGTCTATCTGATTCACCTATTGTGGTAATTGCATAATTTTATTTCAATTTAAAGATATATAAAATATATGATGGTATAAAACCCGCCAATCAGGTCATAATATGATCATGCCTACTTGGGGGTTTGGTTCTCACATAAGTAGGGCCTGGAGACCCTCCTTCTCTCTTTGCTTTCACTGATCTGCTACTGACCTTCACAACTGCCGGAACCTTGTTGTCATGCTTTCACTGAACTTGGATCCACATAATTTTGCATCCACCAGTTTCTGATCTTCCTGCATTCTGCATCATTGCATGTGGCTATATGAGTCTGGAGAGGGACTTATGGACTAGTTCCAGACTTATAGATTGCAGTTGGACTGAGCTGGGGTCTTTTGTTGATATATAACTACTTCTTGATATAAAGCGCTTTCTTATACATATATGAGTATCTCTGGATTTGTTTCTCTAACCAGTCAGGTCTAACACACTCATTGATTTATATTGGGGAATAACAATTACAACTGGAGAACAACATGACTTTGCATTTCATAGCAATGTAAGTAAGATGTTCAGCATGAATTAACTGATTGTGTTTTTGTTTGTTTTTGCATAAGTTTTTGCAAGACTGAAATCAAGATGTCTCCTAGGCTGAGCTCTTATTTTGAGGAGCTCTTATTTGGGGAGAATCTGCTACTAAGCTCACTCAGGTTTTTGGTCAGATTCATTTCCTTGCTGTTGTAATACTGCTTCTCTGATGGCTGCCAGTTGGGAGGATGTCTTCGTTTCTTAAGACTTCTCTCATTTTCTCTCACTTAGGTTCCTTCATTTTGAAACCAACAATTTCCAAATTCTTCTCACATTTTGAATCTCTCACTACTCTTCTTATTTCTTCTCCCACCAGTCAATGAACTTTCTCTCTATTTTTAAATTAATATATTTATTTTTAGTTTCACCAATAGACAAATCATAAGTAATACATGTCAATAATTCACTTCCGTTCATAAGAGGTGTCCATCATCACCACTATCAATTTCAGAATATTTCTTCCTCTTTGCCCTCATGATTGCTAGCTTTCCATGTCCTAGCCACTTCCCTAGTCACCTTCAAAAAACTCCATTTTTGAAACTATTAACTCAGTTGCTGTTTCTATACAATTACCTATCCCGGGCTTCATATTTCAAAATGGAAAAACAAAGTAGAAAATATTCATTGAACAAAGAAGAAGCCCAAATTGGGAACAGTTGGACATTAGATCAAGAAGACCAAATGACAAGATGTGACATTTTGATGATGACTGGACCCTACAGTAATCTAACCTACAACTGCAATCTACAGTAATCCACCATACACTGCACTTTGTCTGATACGAAGCCTGTTCCACCCCTGGTCCATATTCAGAGGGGATTCACCTGAGACTTGATCCACATTTGGAATGCTTCAAATAGGTTTTTAACTTTTCACTGTCATCCATAGACTTCTGCAAAACTGGGTACAGGATTTAGACTCTAATATTGTTCCCTCTTCTGGTTTTCATTTTTATTATTTCCAATTCTTGGATCACATAGACTGGTGTACTTTGTTCCTGTGGACTTAAGCTAGCACTTTATTTAGATAGCTGCTTAAGACAAGCTTTTAGGGGCTGAACCCTGGTGGCGTAAGTGGTTGAGTGTGGGACTTCAGCCCGTGGGCTTGGCGGTTTAAATCCAGCAGCTGCTCTCAGGAGCAGCATTGGTTAGCGCCAACGACCACCAGAGGCAGTGATGCCCCTGCCCAAAAAAAGACAAGCTTTTAGGATTACAAATGCTACTTTTTGATAGCGTGGCACCATCTGTATTCTTCACACTTTAATATAGCACCAATCTCTTCAATGATCTTTTCATGAGGGTAGGTTTTGAGTAGGGCCATGTCATAAGAACTACTTGTTCTTATATTGGGGCTAGAATTAAAAGTGCAAGTCCCAAATCTATCCTTATATCTATGATTGATATATGCCTCTGGTTCACTCTAAAGACATCATTTTTATTTTGTTGAATGACATTGTAAATTACCCATGGGACGTATGACAATTGCATTCATATGGTCATTAATTTAGTCAATGGCATTGAATTTAAAGCACTGCAGAGAAGATATACATGTATAGGACAGATTTTTAGACACAAATGTATGGATTGTAAATTTGTATAAATTAACAACTTAGGTGACTGAACACTATTTACACAAACAGTAAGGGTTAGAGATAGAACAAATCTTTCAATAATATTCATTCATAAAGGTATAACTGAGCAAAACCTGTCATAAAAAGACAAAGAAGATGTGGAAATAGTACATACATGGTAGTCTTCAGTTGATGTATATTTGGCAGTCTCAAAGCAAGAATTTTGAACCAAAGTCCAATGATTCCTCATCTATAGCCATGGGATAGTAGCAATCTTCTTTTTCTTACACTAGGGTATTTTAACTTTGGGTCAATAAGCCTATTTCAGTCTATTTAATCTGCTCCCGGTGTGTTTAAGGTAAAGTCCAGGTTAAGAACTTTCTACCTTTAAGAACTCATGGAATTAGAAATGGTCCAACCGATTAATTCTGTTTTTTAAGAAAAAAGGTCCCTTTAAGAAGAACATAGAGCATCTTCATATTTTGACAGAAACAGGACAATTTCTGTAGTATGCACCTGTTTTCAGCCTTTCAATAGACAAGGAGTGTAGGTAGGAATTGAGGCTATTAAAAGTATACAGTACTGTTGTCAAACAGAGGCACTGAAGGGAAAAGGGAAAAGAAACTATCCTGGAAGGTATAAAGAGACAAACTTTTAAAAATAATTTATATTTTCTTATGCTACTTTGAATTAGTTCAGAAGGTACTGTTAATCTAACTCATAATTACAGATTCTGTAACATTGGTGATGTCTTCTGAGAAGTACAATTCAATTGTTGTGGAGAGACTTATACTTGTTTCTCCTTCAGACTCTCCTAGTGACTGTTATTGACTAAAAAGCTGAGATGGGAGATTAGGTAAATCTTTCAGTCTTGTGTAACAATTTAGTAATGAGTACAGTGGAAATAAGTAAAAAGGTACTTTGCTTATAATGACACCACTCCACTAAATTGAGTATATGTGATTTATAGAGGACAGCATATTTTCCAAAGCAACTTTGATATAGTCTAGTGGTTCTCAGCTTTCCTAGTGCAACAACATTTTAATAGATTTCCTTATGTTATGGTGAACCCTAAGCATATCATTATTTGCCTTACTATTCATAACTGTAACTTTGCTACTGTTATGAAGTGGCTGATCCCCCAATGGGGTTGTGACTCACAGGTTGAGAACCACTGATGTAACTGATATAAGTAGGGTAAATAAAGCAGGAACTCCCCAAAATTTTCTGCTGTATTTTAAGCTATTATGGTCACTTGTGGACACCTGGAAAGAAACAACAAGTTGATTGACCTGTTTAACAGTCAAAAATCAACTTAATTGTCCTCTAGTTGGTTCCAACTCCCTTTGTAATGTAAAACAGAAGACTGCCAGTCATGTCACATTCCGATAATTATTACTATGCTTGAGTCCATGGTGTCAGTCACTAATTTAACCTGTCTCCTTAAGGACTATGCTCTTTTTCAATGACCTCCCCAAGTATGGTGACCTTCTCCCAAAATTGCTTCTTCCTCACAATCTTCTCTCCCGAGGAGCATTCTAAAACAGATTTGTTCTACAATGCTTCACTAGAAGCATATTTCAACAGTATAAATTCTGATCTAATCCTTATTCATCTCGCAACTTTCACATTCATATCAGGTGATTAAAAGTTCTATGACTTGAGTGGTATTTAAAGTAATCATTGAAATGGAACGTGTGTTCTGAAAACAGAGACTTCAACTAGAAATCAATGGACAAATTTAAGTGCATGTTTCAAAATGTACTGGTGAGAGCACATCCGTTTCCTCGGCTTCTATATTTCAATGGATATTACTGGGAACATCTTAGAATTGTGAAAACTAATACAAATAATCAAAAGGGATTTTGCTAATTTTTATGTAAAAATGATTCTTTATCCTGTACAATCTTTTTAAGAGATTAAATTAGAAAACCATTATCTTCAGTTCTCTCACTGAATTCCTTCACAGTTGATAAAATCAATAGATGGGCTTTATTTGCTAAGGCATTGAAATAACAAATCCACGATGTCATAAATAAAATAATTTAGTCAGAAAGCATAGATCTAGTTTAATATTCTGATGATTTTCTTGCAGAAACTGATTTTGCTTTACCTCTTTCCTTCAAGTAATATATTTCCAATGAGTGTTGACATGATTGTTTTTATGAGTACAGGTAGTCTCCAGATTTTGAACATCCAATTTATGGGTGTGTATGTCCTTTAAAGTTATGTGAATTCTCCTTCACTTTAAAATAATTGAGCTAATCACTACTGGCAGTACAGTACTAAATAAAGTAGGCTAAATAAAGAATATATGTATTTGTTCCAACATACCTACAAATTAGATTTAGACACAATTAGAAGACACTCCAATGCATAACCCAGGGACATCCTATATTCTGTTTTCTCTGCAATTTCATTGTTCATAGTTATGAAATTTTATGGTATTTATAGTGTGCTATAGCTATCATGTTAAGTTGTTTTTCGGTGAATGAAGGCATAAATATGTATTTAAACATTGGCTTTTATGATTTTAACTTTGCTGTGTTGCTAAATTATTGGGTCTTTTGCTCTTTAAGTGAAAAGAGGAGATTCAAGTTTGGAAACACCTTATTTTTAGGTCACATTGAGGAAGCATTTTATGATTTTCAAGGTTGGCAGCAAAACACATTTCACTGATTTTGTTTTATAAGTCGCAATACATTTTTCAAGATAAGATACAAATTCATTTTGCCAAATGTGGTTGGTACTATGGATGATAGATATCACACAGGAGAGATCAGGTTATCTAACAGTAAAACTATTCCTGCTTTCTTACAAGAGAATTAAATAAAATGAAAACTCATGAGAAAGAAAAAAACAAAAATATATATGTTTGTATTCTATGTAAAAAAGTAATTTAGTATTAGCTATAATATAGAAGTAGACACAACTAGCAAGATGGCACCAAGGTAAGCAGCCCATACTGGGAGCTTTGTGGCAATCAGTGAGCCTGGTATCCAGGAGGATGAGTGAGACGATTCTGGTAAGTGAAAAGGCCCCCACAAAATTCAGAGTGCTTCCTCTGTCAAGGAGACAACTTTCCCCCATATCTGTCTGCTTCACTCCAGAGCCCCAGATATCTGCAAACTGATCCCAGTGATTTCCCAGCCCTTGCCAACCATGCTGTTTCTGCATGCAGCCATGATCACCATCCATCAATATTCCCTTCCTCCAAGTCCCCCTCCCACTGATCACCACCCTAGGAGCTGGGTGGCTGCACTGCTGAGTCATTCACAGACTCGGCTAGACCACCACACAGCAGCTGTCCACCTGAAAAACTCCTGCAGGGGAGCTAATCCCTTCTCCCACAGTTCCCCTCTCTCCACATGGTGATGATCCTGCTACCAAACTCTGGTCCTTCCCACCACCCACCCAGAGCCTGACCTGCAATCTACTGCAGTAAGTTTGGTCACCAGCAGCTATGGGGCGTCTCCGCACTATTGGCTGAAGACATACCCTCCACCTGTGTGGCATGTGCATCTCCCATGAGCATAAAGCACAGCACTGCACTTCCCTGGCAATGCAGGTCAGAACGGCCCCAGCCTCTACAAGCCCACATGGAACATTGCCAGCAGCCTCTCCCACATCCATGCTAGTGCCATCCCAGCCTGCACAGCTAAATACTGCCCTGACATTTTCCATGTTCCTTTCCACACAGTGCAGCAACACCCAGTCCTCTTTGGACCCACACAGCACAGGGCCACTGGCTGTTCCCCGCGCAGCAGTGGCCCAGTCTCTTCCAGCCCATGTTGAGCATTGGAGAATAGTGCTTTGTCCAGAGGCATCGTTTCCCCACCTCTAGCTTTCCTCTGATCCATGACAGCCACACCACCTCAAATCAAAACGTGGCCACCAACCACTGATTCGGCTCCCTTATCCTTATCACTGCACCTGGCACTAGCCATCAGTAATATTGAATTTCTCACAAGTACAGTTGGACCTCCCACACAGCAACAGTCTATCCATGGCACTCTCCATTGTGAGCTGCTCCTTCACCCACATGATGGTAGGTTCAGTTGCCAAACAGGTCCCTCCCACCATCCCAACCAGTGGCCCCAGCCGTGGTAGGTAACCAGGTCAGCACTCTGCCTGCAGTAATTTTAATTATCTGTAGCTATAGCAGCTCTCTCCAACATTGCCTGACACCCCCACCCTCAACTCTTTAGCAGCAATGGCTGCTCCCCTCCTGCCACCCACAACAGAAGTGGCCTGTCCCTCAACTGTGAAATGCACTGTGTTAGTCCAGGTAGACTACAGGAACACATATATAGACACACATATGGATAAAAGGGAATGGTTTGCATACAAAAGGAAAGGAACACTGAGAAAGCATCCCAACCCAGTCCAGTTCAAAGTCATAAGCCAGATATTAGCTCATATGTCCAATACCAGTCTATAATGTTTCCCTCAGACTCACGAAGTCACAGGTCACTGGGTGCAGAATCCCAGCGCTGGAAGGGGTTCCCCCATGGCTCCCCGCTTCCAGGGCTCTGGGTCCATCAACAGCATCCAGTGGTGGCAGAAGCAACTCATCGCTGGCAGGGGTCCCCACATGGCCTATGCAGCTTCCGAGGTCTGGCTCCATCAGGGCAAAGCTGTGTGTCTTCTATTCTGGCTCCTTAGACCCTGCCATCTTGTCTTGTCCGTGATTCATCGTCTCTGAGACTAACTCTCCACAACTGGGGAGATAGCTTCTCATCTTCACAGGGGAAATATCACGAGATTTCCCAGACATATCAGAAGAAAGGCATGACCACACAGAGGCCTCATTGGCTACTCAATGGCTATCTCCAGATTAACAGGTTAGACTCCACCCCTACATCTCAATCATGAAATTAATATAAGCATATGACCGCCACATGTACCCTGTCCATAGCAGAGAAAGAAGCACCCTACTGGTGCCTGGCACCTCCATCCTGTGAATCCTTTACCTTGGCACCTGCAGCAGAAGCTGTGAGGATGTACCCATCTTCTCTCTACACCCCCATCCCATAGTAGCAAGGCCTTCTCCATCATTGTCTTCTATTAGGTACCTTAAAAAAAGTTTCACATTGTTTCCTGACATCCCAGACCAACTCAGCCCAAAGGTAAATGTACTGTCACCATTCTCACTACAGTCTCACCACAGTCTCTGGGGCCTCTCACTGCCTTTGGCCACCAAGACACTACAGCACCCTGCCTACACATTAGTCTAACCCACCACCATAGTAAGCCACAGGCAGATCTCAAAAACATGCTTAACAGTCACACAGAGACAGAGATCAGGGCCCCTTGGTCTTCCAGTAATATGGCACCCAGTGCTACTAAATTGCCATGTAAACATCAATATACTGCAAAACCCTCAACAAGAAAACAAGAAGGACAAAACACAACAGCAGAGCTAATAAAGCTCATAGAAGAATCAGACACAGACGTGCCACAAAAAGAAATTTTCATAAGGTTCCTTTGAACAATGCAGAAGATAAGGGAAACAATGCAGAATAAGGATGCAAATAAAGAGTATATGAAGTCCATGATAGAGGGGATGAAGTCCACACATCAAAGGAAAATGCGGGAGCTAATGAAGTAACAGAAGCTACAAACAAGATCATAGATCTTATGAATAGACTAGAGGAGGCAGAAAATCATATCAGTGATTATCAAAGAAAATCAGGCAGAATTCAAAGAGGCAGAAGAAAACCTCAAATCAATGACAGGTGCTATGAAGAGGAACAATCTTCGTATAATTGGTCTATAGGAACAAGACATATAGAAGAAGACAACTGCTTAATTAGTGACAGAATTTCTGGAAGCAAACTTTCCCACCTTAATGAATGAGAAGGAGACACTTATAGAGAAAGAAGATAGGACACCAATTAGACTAAACCCCAGGAAAAGCTCACCAAATATTATAATAGTTAAACTATTCAACTTCAAGGAAAAAGAAAAATGTAAGAGCAGCAAGAGAAAGAAAGGAGATGACATGCAACTCATGCTCAGGTAAGAATATGTTCAGACCTATCAGCAGAAACCATGAAGAGGAGAGTGGAGTAACAACTTCTGAAATTTGAAAAAAAAAATGCATCTGCCCAAGAATCTTCTACCCTGGCAAATTATCTATTAAGATAAAAGGAGAGATAAGGATCTTTCAGGACAAGGGAAAACTTAAAGAATATGACAGAAGGCACCCAACCCTGAGAAGATTCTTGCCAACTCTATGATCAGAAGATGGATATCTAACAAGCACAAGCAGGAAACCATCATAAAACCCAACTCAATCCAGAAGACAACCTGCCAATAGCAATTGCCAAAATAATATGGCATCACAGGGGAAAGAAGTCAAGAATGAAGTCGTCACACAAACAGAGCATACTGATATGAAGGGAGATAGGAAAACATCCAATACAAAAGACTTGAAATGACAACAATGATATGATAATAACTCTGAATGTCAATGGACTCAATTCATACATTAAAAGAAAAGGGTTAACAGACTCCCAGAAAAATAAGACCCATCAATCTCTTGCCAACTTCTAAGCTCACAGACAAAAATAGACTAAGAATAAAAGGCTGGCAGAAAATATACCATTCAAACAGCAACCTATAAAAAAGCAGAGGTTGTAATTCTAATTCCCAACAAAATTGACCTTGGAATTCAAACCATAAGAAGATACAAGGAGAGACACTAAATAATGCTCAAAGCAGCAATAAAACAGGAACTGGTGAGTATAATAAATATATACGAGGCTAATGAGAGAACTGTGAAAATCATCAAACTATTCAAATGATGAAAAAAAATCACAAATTCAATAATCATAGTAGGTAACTTTAATAGGCTACTATCAGATAAAGATAGATCACTGAACATGAAGGCCAGAAAGGAGGCTACCGAGTTAAACACTGCAAATAGGCAACTAGCCCTGACGTATATAGATACAACTTTCCAGCCAAATGCAAAAAATATATATCACATTCTTTTCAAGGGCTTAGGACTCCCTTTTGAAAACAGACCATATGCTGGGACACAAGTCAAACCTGAATAAATTAAAACACATGGAGATTAGTTAGATGTGCTCAGATCACCAAAAAGCTGGAGATTAATAAAAGGATGATCAGAAAAATAAGGACAAACAATTGGAGGATGAATGATGACCCTCTATGACATAAGTGGGTACTGACTCCAATTAGAGAGAAGTTTAGGAAGCTTCTAGAAACTAATGAGAATGAAACTACAATGTATCAAAACTTATGGGATACTGGAAAAGCAGTTATCAGAGGTAGCTTGATAGCAATAAGTGCATATATGAAAGAGGAAGAGAGACTTATTACTGATGCACTATCACCAAACCTCCAGCAACTATGACAGAGTAAACAGAAAAAAACTCTCCAATAAGTAAAGAAAAGAAGAAAATTAAACCAGTTGGAAGACAAAAGAATGATGCAAAAGATTAATGCATCAAAATGCTGGCTCTTTGAAAGATCAAAAGAATTGACAGTCTGCTGGCAAACCTAACCTAGGAAAGAATGGAGCAAATATCAATAGCGAGGATGAGGGATGAAACAGATAAAATCACAACAGAACCCAATGATTTTAAAAAGATAATCACAAAGTACTATGAAAGTATGTATTCTAATGAATTCAGCAATGTGGAAGACATAGATAAATACTTTGAAAAGTAATCCCTCCCTAGATTATCCCAGATAGAGGTAAAGAAGTGCAACACACCCATAGGAAATGAAGAAAGATATAGGGTTATCAAGAAGCTACAAACCAAAAAACTTCCAGACCAGACAACTTCACAGGAGAATTCTACCAAACATTCAGGGAAGAGCTGATACTGATCCCCAACAAATTATTCCAGAGCATAGAAAAAGATGGCAAACTCCCTAACTCAATTTATGAAGTCAGTATAACTTTGATACTCAAACAAGACAAGGATCCCACAGGAATAGAGAACTACAGACCAATATCTATAAAGAATATAGATGAAACAATCCTTAACAAGGTATTGGTCAATAGAATTCAAAGTATATAAAATATATCATCCACTATAATCAGGTAGAATTCATCTCAGGGATGCAGGCATGGTTTAACGTCCAAAATCTTATCAATATTAAACACCTCGTTGACAGAATAATATCATATGCAGAAAAAGTATTTGGCAACATTCAACTCCCATTCCTAATTAAGACACTCAAGAAGATAGGAATGGAAAGAAAATTCTTCAAGTTCATTGTGGGTTGTTCCCCCAGTGATATGACAAACATTAGAGGTTGCTTGCCACCACATGGTGGGAGATCAGATCCTTAGAGATATTCTCCCTGAAGGCTACAGTCATCCAGAGCAAGCAGACACCATTTTTTCACCAAAATAGATGGAGCTCACTCCCTGCTGTTAGGACAACGGGTTACTTCCCCTGAAAGCTTAGGCTAAGTAAAATCTCCAGATCAAGGAAAATCAAGGTTAGGTTGCCATCATGGATCTAGGATCTGACCATCTAGTCCCATGAATCCCCCCAATACTGCCCTTTCCTATTATATGTATTGCCTCTAGATCAACCCCCTCATTACTGAATAACCTATAGAACAACCCTTTACTGTGACTTGTGTCTTTACTTGTAATTAGGGTATTTGCACACCACCTAAAGGTATAATATAGTCCTTCTCTCCACTCCCAGCACTCTTTGGCTCTCTCCCCTGCCTCTATCTCTCTTCCCTGCTACCTCTCCCACTGCCCCTCCTCCTCTCCTGCCCTCAGCACATGCTGTGCATGGACCTGGCTTTCAACATCATGGCCATCCAGGAGGTGAGCATGATACCGTGAAATGTGTCTGACCCCATTATTTCAATCCCTCTTCTCTCTACCTTATTATCTATGACTTTACTATAATCTTTACTTATTATCATTGCACGATTACACCTATCGAACCTGCAACTAGTTGAGGAGGCTGGGCTTTCCCCCACAGTTAATACAAGCTAGCTACAAAAAGCCAACAGCCAACATCATAGTCAATAGAGAAAAGGGAAACAGACAAGGATGCCCCTTACCTTCACTTCTTTTCAACATTTTACTGGAGATTCTAGATAACAACATAAGACAGCAGAAAGAGATTAAAGATACCCTACTGGGAGAGGATGAGGTAAAACTATCAATATTTGCAGATGAAAGGATTCTGAACATTGAAAATTCCCAAAGATCCATAACAGTAGATCTGTCAGTGATAGAGGAATATGGGAGAGTGACAGGATATAAGATCAACAAACAGAAGTCTATTGGCTTGCTATATATATTGTACAAGACCATGGAGGAGGAAATCAAGAAGGTAGTACCCTACACAATAGCCAAGGACAAATTGAAATATATAGGGATATATTAAAAAAATTTTTTTTAGCCATCACTGCCCTCTGGTGGGAGTGAAAGTGGATTTTTTTAAAGTACTTATACAAGGAAAAGTATAAGACCCTACTATGGGAACCCAAAAGCGACCTCGAAAAATGAAAGAATATCCCGTGCTCATAGATTGCAAGTCTCAACCTAGTAAAGATATCAATCGACTCCAAGGCATTTTATAAGTTTATTGTTATACTGATTCTAATACCAACAACCTTCTTCAAAGAAATGGAAAAACAGACCACTAGTTTCAGATGGAGAGAGATGAAGCACAAAATTAGCAGATAACTCCTCAAGAAGAGGGGAAAAGTCTGAAGGCTCACTTTACCTGACTTCAACTCCTTCTACACAGCCACAGTGGTCAAGAAAACATGGGACTGTCATTATGACAGATACTCAGGAAAATGGAAAATAACTGAAAACACAGAAATAAAACCATCTGCATATGAACAACTGATCTTCGACAACGGCCCCAAAAGCATCAAGTGGGAGCCTGATGCCCTCTTTAACAAGTGGTGCTGGAAACAATGGATATCCACCTTCATAAAAATGAAACAAGTTGTTTACCTCACCCCATGCACAAGAGCAAACTCAATGTGGATCACAGACCTAGAAGTAAAACCTCAAATGATCCAGACCACAATGATCACAAGGATGAGGTGGAGAGGGAAAAAGAAGAGGAGCTGCTACCAAGGACTCAAATAGAAAGCAAATGTCTAGAAAAGAATGATAGCAACTGTGATGGGCAGGTTTGTTATGCCAACATGACCACAGAAGATTGGTGGGTCTCTTGTGATGGCATGGCCAATGAATACACGAGATGAATTGAAGGGCAGAGATAGGAAGGGCTCAGTGAGTCCCACCCTCTCTCTCTTGCTTTCAGATCTTCGGACCAGAGAGCTGCCTTGTTCGTCCTGTGCCTCTACCTTCAAGCAACACTACCCATGAGACACCTAATCGTGGACTGTGGAGCTATGAGTTGAGATTCCTTCAAGCCCTACTTTGCCATGCTCCTGGGATATACATTTCTTGACTGGGGACTGTGGGACTCTGTCATCAGGCTGACTGTTGGCGACCTGCTTAGCTGTTTGCTGCCTGTGACCAGATAGCCTGAATTACTCTACAGAGGACTACTCAGAGGCCCTCAAGACTTGAAGGACTGCCAGTCTTCTAGCTGTCTCATGGGCTGTGGCTAATGGCTTGGCTGGATGGTCAGGGACTTGGAAGGAACATGGTTGGAAGATTGGTGACAAGGAGATATGGGGAAGAGGTATGTGGATGGAGCTCTCTGAATGGGCCAAAAAATAAAACTAATCCTGTCTCATTTGAATGTTCACCAAAGGGCTACCTGTGAAGAGAAGAACTTTAACAATCAAGTGGATAAGATGACACGAACTGTGGAATCTGACCCTCCTCTTTCCTCTACCACTCCTGCTATTGCCCAATGGGCACATGAACAAAGTGGACATGGTGGCAGGGATGGAGATTTTGCATGGGCACAGCAACATAGCCTTCCACTCACCAAAGCTGACTTGTCCACAGTCACTGCTGAGTGCCCTATTTGCTAGCAGCAGAAGCCAATATTAAGCCCAAGGTATGGAACCATTACTAGGGGAAATCAACTGGCAACTTGACTATATGGGAGCGTTTTGTTCTGACTGGAATAAACACCTATTCTGGAAATGGATTTGCCTTCCCTGCATGCAACGCTTCTTCCCAAACCACCATTTGTGGACTTACAGAATGCCTCATCCACCGGCATGGCACCCCACATAGCATTGCTTCAGATCAAGGAACTCACTTTGCAGCAAATTCAGTGCAGCAATGGGCCCTTGCCCATGGAATCCACTGGTCATATCACGTTCCTTATCATCCTGAAGCAGCTGGCTTGAAAGAACTATGGAATGGGCTCCCGAAGACACAACTATGACACAAACTATGGGGCAACAACTTGCGAGACTGGGGCAGTGTTCTCCAGGAAGCTGTATATGCTTTAAACCAGCAGCCAATATATGGTGCTGTGTCTCCAATAGCCAGGATTCATGGGTCCAGAAACCAAGGGGTGGAAACTGGAGTGGCACCACTCACTATTACTCCTATTGACCCACTTGCAGCATTTTTGCTTCCTGGCCCAGCAACCCTATCTTCTTCAGGACCAGAGGTCCTGGTCCAGAAGAAAAAACTATTCCACTTGGAATCACAGCACATATTCCACTGAAGTGGCAGCTGAGAATGCCCCCTGTCCACTTTCGGCTTCTCATGCCTTTGGATCAACAGATCAGGAATGGTGTCACTGTACTGAGTGGTGTGATTGACCCAGTTTATCAAGAAGAAATTGGACTGGTGTTACAAAATGGGGGTAAAGAGGAATATGTCTGGAATCCAGGAGATCCCATAGGCCAACTCTTAGTGCTACCATGCCTTGTGATAAAAGTAAATGGCAAATTATAGCAACCTCATCATGATAAGTCATCTAATGACCTACACCCCTCAGGAATGAAGGTCTGGGTCACCCCACCAGGCAAAAAACCACAACCAGCTGAAGTGATTGCTGAGGGCAAATGCAGAATGGAGAGTAGAAGAAGGTAGTTCTACCTACCAATTATGACCACGTGATCAATTGCAAAAAACGAGGTTTCTGTTTGTTTATGTATTTTCTGTTTATGAGCTTATTGAATCTCTTCTTTGCTCATGTATGGTATATCAGCTACAATTGGTCTCAATGTGTTCTCATTTTTATGTATGATAGATGTTTGATGTTAAGTATAAGTTTGATTTCATTGATGTCTTGAAATTTTATATGGGTAAAGAATTGTGTACAGGTGACATGTTGGCAAGGGGTGGATTGTGATAGTCAGGTTTGTTATGCCAACATGGCCACAGAAGATTGGTGGGTCTGTTGTGACGGCATGATCAATGAATACACGGGATGAATTGAAGGGCAGAGATAGGAAGGGCTCAGCGAGTCCCACCCTCCCTGTCTTGCTTTCGGATCTTCGGACCAGACAGCTGCTTTGTTTGTCCTGTACCTCAACCTCCAAGCAAAACTACCCATGGGACACCTAATCGTGGACTGTGGAGCTATGAGTTGAGATTCCTTCAAGCCCTACTTTGCCATGCTCCTGGGACATACATCTCTTGAGCTGGGGACTGTGGGACTCTGTCATCAGGCTGACTGTTGGCGACCTGCTTTGCTGTTTGCTGCCTGTGACCAGATAGCCTGAATTGCTCTACAGAGGACTACTCAGAGGCCCTCAAGACTTGTAAGACTGCCAGTCTTCTAGGTGTCTCACGCAAGTGAGCTGCACCGAGCAATTTGTACTGCTTTATAGATTACTTAACTGTTTCTTTCTTATCTTATATACTCTTCTTTCTATATAAATACATAAAGAGAATTACTAGTGCCCTGATTTTATTTCTCTAGAAAATCCTCTCTGATACAGCAACATATGTACAAATATGCCTCATATAATTGATGTGTGTATTGTAATAAGATTTGTAAGAGCCCCCAATAAAATGATATTTTATTTAAAAGAAAGGAGTAGAAAGCAATTTACTGTTACTCATTTTCCCCCATGGAATCAAAATGAATTCTTCAAAATGCACTCTCATTTTTATAAATCCTATTTCTTTTTATTTTTCTCTTTGACTAGGTATTCTTTACTAGGAACACATAATGATTACAGAGTATTTGGACTTTCTTTTTGGAGAAGGAAGGTGCTATAAGCCTTCTTAAGGAAGTAAACACATGCCATTTATTCACTGTGCAGAACATCAAACTATTGAATAGACAAACCACCTGTTTTCAGGATAGTTAACTCCCAAAATTTCTGAAATACGTGGTTTGCTTTACTTTAGAATTATTTCAACAAATCTTAGTGTTTTAAATTCTAGACATGACATCATATTAGTGACAAGGCATAGTCTCTGCTTATTTTATTATACTCACACTTGGTCTTCTCTTCTTCCCTAATTTAGGATATGGTGCCTTTGATGGTCAACTTTAAATGTCAACATGACAAGATTATGGCTTTCAATTGTTTAGCCAAACATTGGATATTACTGTGAACCAGTTTAGTCAGGATTAATAATTACAAACTGTTGACTTTATGTAAAAGGATTACCCTCTCTTATGTGGTGGGTCTCCTACTGTCTTTGAAGGCCTTTAAGAACAAAAAATGGTGCTTTCAGAAAATAGATATTTTCCTCAAGAATGACATTCATGACATTCTGCCAGAGTTTGGGCCCAACTCAGACTTTCAGACTCAAAATCACCAGAGTTGATAGTGGTAGTTCTCATAATTGCATAAGACAATTCCTTTGTCTGTCTCAGTCTGTCCTGTATCTATCGCCCCTACTGCCCATCCCCTACCACTCCTTACCCTTCTTCCCTCTTCCAAAGATAAGTGAAAGTATTGCTACAAAATTCATAAAGATCCTTATTAAACAACATAACAAATGTTAGACTATTATTTCTTCACATGTCTTCCACCTAAATCTATAAACATCTGAAGACAATGTTCCCATTTCTCTAACATTTCTCCAAGAATTCTGGGCTTTATCGTTTGCCTCACATCAAAACAGCAGTTTTGACATCCTTGAGAGACTTGAGTTTTATCCCTTTTCAATGTTCTTTACTTTGCGGAGCAAAATGAAATCTGAAAGAGTAAGTTTAGGATGGCAGGGTGGACAGAAGAATTTTCCCAATTAAATTCTTGTTGGGTAACCTTTGCTACCCTTGAAGAATGAGTAGTCACATTGTCATACTTGAAAAAAAATATATATTGGTGAAACTTCCTTGACTTTTCCTAAACAATGCAGTTTCCAGTTTTCTTAAAACTTTTTTATCATAAATCTCTGTGGTTGTCATTTGTCCTTTTAAGAAAATATACCAAGATCACCCCCTTAGGAATCCTCCAAACTGTCAGCATAACATCCTGAGCTGAATTCTCTGACTTGAATATATCTGAGATTCCCTCAGAAGCAACTGTTTTGATTGAACCCTTTTTTTTGAAGGCATGTTAAGAATCTAAGACATATATATTATGGAGAGAACTTGTCTGCAAGCATCCACTTATCATATAAACATATTTGAATACATTTATTTGGAATAAAGCTATACATATATGGACTGGAAACCTCTAAGTGGTATATTTTAAATTTATTCTTCTCTGTGTGTGTATGTGTGTGTGTGTGCACGCGCGCCTTAGATAGTCATGGTAGCCTTGCTTCGTGCACCACCTCTAAGATCAGTAAATGCACCTCAAAAAAATACTAGCTCCTGCCCCCTTGAATAAGCATAGGCTGTACCACTTTTGTTGTAATTAGGAACATTTAACCCTTAATGAGATTCTTAGGGTCTAGTACATGTAGATCAAGTACATGTGATTGGAGTAGGCCATATTACTGGGAATCAGTGAGAGAGTCATATGATAGTGACAGGATATATGAATACATTTTCATAACAGTATCTCTGTTATTGGGGATAGAGCATGTCACAAGTAAAATAACCTTTTAGATTTAGAAGTTGTATGGTAAACTCGTGTTGAAATTAGTATTCACTGGGGACAAAGATGCCAATTTAGTACACTAATTATGAGGTGCAAGAAGACTGCTAAACCATGTAAGGAATTATAGTTTTGAGGCAAGTCTTAAAGCTATTGTTTCATTGCTATCACATTAAGTTTTCAGAATAGCGGCAAAAATTAAACTTGTAAATTTAAAAATTCCCATCACAAATAATAATACGAACCTTTTAAGTTTGTTTGCCAACTGCTCTGTCCCACCCACATCAAATCAGTATGTATTTCATAAATACTAAAGTGCCATATTTTTACATTTTCCTATACATAAAAGGAATAAAAGCATCAGATATTAGCAACTAAGACTTCAAATTAATTTCATGTAAATGACAGTAAAACTGGTCTATATTAACTGAAAATAATATTCACAAAATCAAAACCAATAGAGATAATTGCAGATGCAAGGTAGTTAATATGTAAGAGTGCTCATGAGCTATTCCATGTCTGTTATAGAGAACTTGTGATAGAAACTTTGAACTTTTAGATCTTAGATATTTGTTAAAGCATCCATCTCCATTTTTCCCAAATGATAAATGCTAGATATAATAGCTCTAGTGCAAGTGATTGGCCTAGAATAAAGAGATAAGAAAAATGTCCTATTTTCCAGGACCATGCTTCTAACAGAGCAAGGAGTTTGCTTAGGATAATTACTTTTCAAACTAAAGATTAGCACCAGATTATTAGAAAACACCAACAGGCAAGATTGAGACTCAAGCCATAGTAAGATGTAATCAAATGAGAGTTGAAGAAAATCTATGCAGTTGTGTGAAATACATATTCAAACACTTAAAAGAACAACAGATCCTTCTGCGTCTAGTGTAGCTAACTGGCACAAATCTTGAGGGGGGGAACTTAAAAATTAAAAAGGAGAGTGAAAAAATAATGTAAGCCAAATCCCTATAGTAATTAAAGATAAGCTATGCCAGGGTGGAATTTATCTTAAAAGAAAATGCTCACTATCAAATAGCTTGTAACAACTGCTATTTTTTAAATTCCCATATAATTTAAGGTTTGGGAATTAGAAGCTTATTTCCTAATTTCAAGTATATCCAAGACTAAGATAGCAACAATGATGTAAAACCAACAAATGAACATAAGTTGCACACACATGGACATCTAAATTTTTTGCTACCTACAATGGGAGCATATCTTATTTCTGGCTTTTTTTTAAATTTAGGCAGCATGGCCCTGGTGGTGGGAGTAGGAGGTCCTTATTTCTGGCTTTTAAATAAGTCTATATCACATTGATGACTGATAATCTTGGTTAGATTACTCATCTTGGTCAGTATTGCCAGTATCACTACCACATAAATATCACCCTATACATGAAGTAAAACATTTAGTAATTTAGATTATATCATGACATGAAATAGACAATAGCATGAAAGACAGGAAAAACTCTTGTATGTCAAGATAATAAAATTCACTATGATGTATAAAATGGGAAGATAAGGGAGATCTGAAATAAGAGATGGAAGACACTTTTTAAAAGAGGGCTAGAGTCAAAGGAAACAGAAAAATACTTATCTGTTATCTTTTCTGTTCTGTTTTACTGCATGTCTTCTCTAAAACATAGTCTAGGTCTTGAGGTCTGAGTCTTTCTTGTGCTTCTCTGCACACGTTTTTAGGTGAATGGGAGCTGAATATATTCCTTACTTATGCTATCATTACTTTACTTTATCCTAATCAAAAGGGTCCAGTTTTTCTGTTAAAACTATAATTCTCCAACTTTCCCCTAGCTGTTTGGTGCTTTCTTCCCCCACTACCATGACCTCAATTCTACCTTACAAATCAGATTAGACCAGAACATGCATACTGCTAGAGATAAGAGCCCAGCCCGCAACACAGGGAATCCAGGATAGATAAACTCCTTGGGGCCCACAAGGAGAATACAGCTAATAGAAGGATGGGGGGAAGGGCGGGAACTGGTCACAAGGATCACCCTAGAACCTGCTCCCAGGGGATAAATAACAGAAAAGTGGGTGAGGGGTGATAGAAGGTGATGTAAGATATGGAAAAAATAATCTATAACTTATCAAGTTTTCATGAGGAAGTGTAGGCAGGGG